>JAJEKB010000660.1:61177-220472 GCA_022393335.1 Macrotrachela quadricornifera | reverse complement strand
GTCAGAAATAATAGCAAAAAATGAGAAGATGACAGTAGTAGGATTCGTTGATCAAATCGAATATTATATCATCTTCAACTTCTATATCTTTTAAGTTCAAATGAAAGTAGAATAAATATATTTTTGAATAATTTACGAACCCACGAAAGAACAGTGCTTGAAACTGCCGCCATAGACCGCTCGGCCATACTGTCGATTTATACTTATTAAAACACGTATTTCACGAATGTCAAAATATTTCATCATCTAAAAACTAATTGTTAATCGTTCTGATAAGAAACATGTCATAGATGAATCATTGTAACGCATAGGAAAAAGCACGATCAAACAAAGATTAGTCATAGCAATCTAAGGATTGCACAACTTTTCAATCTTTTTCTTGTTCTGTCGTTGAGAAGGAGAAGGAAGGCATAGACAAAAAAGGTAAACATTATACATACCTGCTGTGAAATATTTAAAGCAAGTAGGATATTTCTACGAGATCTCGACCACATTGTACAATAAATTTCTTAGATTCCGATGAAAATCTCAGTGCTTATAGAGTTTTTAATTCTGAGTATTTTGATAAAAGAAATTTTAAAATAGGTTTTGTTTTCATTGAGATAGACTCAAAATACGATTAGCAAATCGATTTATGTGAGATGCTGACTAGCTGTTGTTTATATTTTGAAGCATAATGTAAAAGTCCTCACCTTCATAAACCTATCAAGAATTCACGAAAAATCAAATATAGGGTAAAGGTTTATTATTCTACACTTTCTTACAGTGTACAAAGTAATCGAAGTCAGTACTTGTTTAGTTAAAGTTAAGATAACTAACTACTTCTTACCTCATTTCTATACTTATGAGTTTAAATCAAAAGAAAGCAGCACATTCCAGAGATCAAGATCGATCAATTTTAGACTTTTTCTAGTAGCGATGGAATATGCTAGTCTAAAATTGATCTGTATAGGTCTCTAATCCATTTATATCCTATCTATTTCTAGTCAATATAAACTATAGATACCTTCATAATCATATTTTAAGAATTTTTTGTGTATACGTCTTTCGACACTTCAATAGGACAGTATTGGTTTCTTATACTGTTGTTTTAATAAATAAAAATGTCACAAAATTCCAATTACAGAAAATTTAAGTTTAATGTACATTGAATTCAAGTTAAGAAGAATTAAACAATCAAAATTCTTTCGAATACTAGACCGAAGTCTTCTTTTATATAAGGAGGGAGAATTGTTTTCTAACAACGTCATAAAAATCATTATTGATTATATAGAAAACACATATGATGACAAATTATCAGCAATCCAAAGTAGTCATGGACCAGACATGATACAAATATTGAACTAAAAGATGAGATCGAATGAAGAGTTCTTAAAATAAACTACGAAAGAATACATTTTTGTGAACCTGTTCAAGTGATCTAATCGTATACAAATATATATATATTCACAAGTTTGATACGCATTCTATTCTGTCTTTAGCTTCAATGCCATAAGATAATTTAATAATCGCGCACTTTTCTTCTGTTAATGGATTCTTTTTCTCTGTAAGTCTTCCTATATAGAGACAGAATGAAAAAAATATATAGGAGAAAAAAAAATAGTTTTTATCCGTCTGTCTAGCGAAAGCGAAAGAAAAAGAAGAATCGACGTTCAACAAACATATATTGCTGGAAAGAAAAAAAAAGAGCTGAGCATGCTTGTTTTTTTCTTTTGGATTGAACACAACGTGTGTGACATTTGAGAGTGTGCAAGCAAAAGAACTATGAATCTTGAATCATTAGCCAACGAGTTATTTATTGATGTTTTCGAATTTCTTTCTCCCGCTCATCTTCTTCATGCATTTCATAGTCTCAATTCTCGCTTCGACTCTCTTCTTCTGAATTATTTTTGGTCTCATGGCCTTAATTTTCGATCAATATTAAAACATGATTTTAATACAATATGTCAACATCTTTCGTTAATCACCAATCATATAACTTCACTTCATCTCTCAGAAGAAGACGATACTCCTGGACAGATTGATCGATTCTATTCTTATGGTTGTATTTTACGTCAATTCACTCATTTACAATCATTATCATTGTATCATCTTCATTCGGAAAATACAATGAATAAAATATTATTAGATTTACCTTATTTATATAATATTTCACATTTGACTTTTGAAGAATTTTCTTTGGCATATAATGAAGCGAATGCTCTCATTTTTGTGAACATCATATGGAACTTACCTAAACTGACACATTGCTACATTAAAATACAATTTAAACCACAAATTTGTTTTCCTATACCAACAGTAATCTCATCAAGTATTGAACATCTATGTATAAGTGATATCGAACCACAATTTAATCAAATGACTAGTCTATTGGACTGTACACCACATCTTCGACATCTTTCCCTAGATTTTCATTTTAATTCTTCTAATGAATGCCAATCATCAACTATTACATCCATACTTACTTTGAATGTATCCTTTTTCTTCATAGAATATCATATTTTAGTGAATTTTTTCAAATCTATGCCCAATTTATGTCGATTGAAAGTTGATCTACCAGACATCTATATAGATGGAAAAACATGGGAACAAATTATTCAAATATATTTACCGAAACTTAAACTTTTTCAGTTTCGAATGAACGATGAACTTGATAGTAATGATGATAATGAACAGCAAATTGATGAAATATTAAACTTATTTCGAAATCAATTCTGGATTAACAAGTATCAATTGTTTGTTCAATGTGATTGGAATCCACATAGTAGCAATATTTTTATTTATAGTTTACCATATGCTTTCGACAACTTTTATTTTCAATATCCTATTATATCGAAATCAACTTGTCCGTATGATAATCAGCAATGTTCATACAATTATGTTCATAGACTTACTTATAAAGCTAATTTACCTGACTGGCCAACTGTATCTCATACTCAATTTACGCAAATCCGAGAACTTTGTATATATCTTCCTATTAACGATTATTTCTGGTCAATTATTCCAAGACTAGAACGATTGACATTACTTGACGTATTATCAAATGGTCATAATCAAATCTATGAAGTTCAATTGCAAACTCTACTCGATAGGACACCTCATGTATCAGTATTACGTCTTCGTAATTGGTCATCAACGATTTCAGAAATATTACCAATTCAAAAACTAATTCTTTCACTCTCTCAGTTAAATTTAATGTGGTATAAATGGTATAATCATGAGGAATGTATCATATTGAGTCGATTATTATTAGATACTCAATGTAATGTGTTATTAGTTGATGTCACAAATCGAGCATGTATACTTGAACTTGCTAATACAATGAGCAATCTTCGAGCACTTAACGTTCGATGTCAAGAAGATGAATGGACGAATAATTCAACATTCATTACAGATGAACTCATTGAATGGTTGCGACAATATCTACCATCTTCATGCACAATAACTAGAGACGATTATCCAGTGCGTTGTATTCGATTATGGATTCGTTAATCAAGTGAAATAGACATATATTCAGTAATAAAATAATAACTTTAACGAAATATTGATATTTTATCATATTGAAAGGAAACATTCTCTCCTATATGATTAAAGAGAGTTTAAATAGAGTTTTGTTCAAAAATAAATCCTTTAATGAGAGGTATATTCTCTTACCAATTCCACGTTGATTCCTTCCATTGGCAGCAAGTAGATTCCATGTTAGTTGCGTTCTCATATGCGATAAGGAGAAAAAAAACAGGCTACAAAATAAAGCAATGCTAAATTATAAATTAAGACGGTCAATTCATTATAATATGCTTTGTCGTATGTATGGAAGAAAAAGAACAATGCAAATAAGTAGTTCACGATGAGCTAATCGGTTCTGTGTGAGACAATAACGCATATTTCTACTTTCAATTGTAAAATGGCGACAAAACACACACACTTACCTTATTCGAAAAAGTACAATTAATTCGTGAACATGAAACTAATACTACTTCTCGTACACCTGCTGAGAATTACAAGATCTCGATCGGCAGTTTATCAAATATTATTAAGCGCAAGGTAGAAGACATCGAAAGTTACGAAAAAAATGAAAAATCAACAAAAAAACGTCACTTTCGGAATGAATTTTATCAAAAACTCGATCAAAAAGTTTACGAATGGTTTGTCATTTAGCGTAGTACGAGCATATCTATTTTTAATGAAACATGCTGCCATAAACATGATATTAATATCTCTACAATAAATTTTTTTCTCATAACTAACTCTCACAAATTATCAACTCAGATAATAAATCTAGAATATCTAAACATTTGTGTAGAAATATAAAATATGTAAATTTTCTATTGAAAAATTAAAACAATCGATGTATCACTTTATTACATTAGATTTTATCACGAAATCATAATCGATTGTTGTTTTTTCATAGACAAAATCATATTATGAAATATTTGGAGACCAATATCAAAATATTTACGATTGATAACATTTTTATCTATCATCAATAGTAGTATTCTGTCAATTGATATTATCGAAAATAAAAATTAACTTTATCTTTAGTGAAATAAATAATGTTAAAAATCTTATTTGACTATAATAAAAGAATAGTTTATTTTCTTTGATAGTTTCTTTTTTCGACTAAATTAAATTAGATAAACATTCAAATATAAAGCACCATGTTTTATGTTGATAATCTCATATTATCTCTTTTAATAATTCTAATATTTTATTTTTCCAATGTTAAATTTCTATTTAAAACAATAATAATTAATATTAATTTATAGTGTTAAAAAAAATAAATTTAATAAATTAATGAAATATTTTAGTATTAATTCATAATGAAATGTATTCTATAATATTAAATTGTTCATAAATAAAAATCAATAATTATGATTTAATAATAAACCGTTAATTAATGAAAAATATTCATATAAATATTTTAAAAGATATGAATTATTTCATTTTGTCAATAAATATTTATGGTTATTGATTGACAATAGACTTTATTGACTTTTTTTATATATTTAAAACATGTTTCGAAAATGGAAAATCAAATATTTTTTAGAAGCTTTGTCATTGCATAGTGATTACTTTCTAGCGAAGCCGAAATCTTTTGATTTTATTCTATAATTTGTTCAAGAAAACCAGTTAAATTCTATAATTGGGAAAAATCCTGCAAAATTCTACTTTATACATGTCCTTCAACCTTTTAAATCGCAAACATAACAAAAAATTTCAGTTTTCTTGAGATATTATACATTCTCACTCTCAAGAACAGAAATATTCATAGCCTGGAAATATCATTCCTAAAACAGAAGAATAGTGTTCTGTTTTAGGAATGATAATTCGAGGCTATGAATACTTCTGGTCTGTTATAGGAGTGGTACTTCGGATTATCTACGGGCCAGAATTACATATTACAAAATTGTAATTCTACAGTCGGAGTGTATACATATTCTAGATTTGAGAACATGAACTATGATAATTGGTAAATTGTGAACAAGAGAAAAGTGAGCTTGAAATTTTGCGTTTACGCTGTTTCGAAGTCACTTTTTCTGACTATTGTTTACTTATTAATAATAACAATCTCAATGAATATGCGAAGCTTCACATTAAAACAAGACAAATGATCTCCACCAATTCAAAAGACAAAGTATTGTATGAAGATATGTGTAGGGAGATTACGTAACTGTTACAAGCGGCATGGTTGTCTGATTTAGATCTGAAGAAAACCTCGTGCTAAAACAAAGTTATTATTGTACTTTATGACCTTAACCATTAATAAGGATGTGACAATAAATAGTTTCGATCAGGATTGCCAGATCGAAATCTTAGAAATCGGAATTATATTGCTGAAATTCGGAAAAATTCTGACAAAATATCTGGTAAATTTGGAAAAAAAATTCGGAAAGTGATTTTTAAGCTTTTTGACGCTTAAGCGAATTTTTTCTGACAGAAAAGTCTTCTGTATTTAGTTATTCTTTCTGTAGATATATTTCATCACTGTTAAAATAAATGTATTAATTATAACACTATTAGGAAACATCATTTTCAAGAAGAGACTGTTAATACTTAGGGCATACCAAAAGTAGTGGTAGCGGCACTTTTTTTGCTTACAGAAAGCTCGAAATAATTTTCTTCTTTTATAAAAAGATAGAGTGTCTTTTATTCTATTTTCCTATGCTATTTGATCACTACTCATCTAATACCATAATAATGGAATTTTGATAAAAACTATTTTTGTTGACACCTAGTTAGTTATTTCAGATCATAACGTGTGGAGCATTTTGTATCCCATTTTATAATTTTGTCGTTAGTTAACAAACCATTTTAAAAGACTACAATATACTAGAAGATTTAGCGTGAAAAGCTCTACAATTTCTAAAAAACTACTTATTTTTTGTCGTTGTATGTTTTTTGTTTTCAAAACAGGATCTTTTTTTGGTAAGAGTTGTATTCGTTATTGTCTCTGTCACTTTTTTATAGCTGTTCTTTGTAAATTGTAGAGCTTTTCACGCTGCATCTTACGGTATATTTTGTTTTTTTTTTTAATACAAAGTATTAAACGATGATAAAATGGGATACAAAATGCTCCACACGTTATGATCTGAAATAACTAACTAGGTGTCAATAAAAATAGTTTTTATCAAAATTCCATTATTATGGTATTAGATGAGTAGTGATCAAATAGCATAGGATAATAGAATAAAAGACACTCTATCTTTTTATAAAAGAAGAAAATTATTTCGAGCTTTCTGTAAGCAAAAAAAGTGCCGCTACCACTACTTTTGGTATGCCCTAAGCATATATGAAAAATTGTAATGGATAAGAAATTTTAAAAAAATACTACGATTCGGAAAAAATTCGGATAAAATCGGACAGTCGAAACGCAGTCGGAAAAATTTAGAAAAGTCTGAAAATTCAGACTAATTCGGACAATCTGGCAACCCTGCTTGGAAACCATATGAATTAATCATATTTCATTTGTTTTAAAAATTTAGCGAAATTTTGTTCGATCATGTCAGTTATGTTCTAACATTTTACTAGTGATAGAGTATGGATGTATTTTATATAGATTAGTCCTAGATCATCTGATACTAGCTGGCTTATTGAAGATGAATCGTCAAAGGCTATTGCTCATAGAGACGAATTTTAACCAAAACATTGTTTGGTATATTCTTTAAACCAACATATGTACATAGTAGATAGGTAGAACTAGATCCTCTCAAAATCATGTTTTTGAATTCCTCTTTTACTTAAATAAAAAAAATTCGATATTCCAATCTTCATAGCATTTTTTCGGCATGATTTTATGAATTTTACGAAAAAGACTTTTTAGAAAACAAAAGAAGGGAAATTCAAAAATGAGACTCTAAGAGTATTAGCATAGTCTAACATTCTCTGAATTTTTAATTGAAATCGGTTGAAAAATACCAAAATTGGTTTCTGAGGGAGAGTCGCTCATAATTTAAAAACCAAGCTTTTGAGTGATATTGCTGATGTTTACAATAGAGAGATTTTATTATAGTCACAAATTGCTGTATAATATATTCATTAGAAGCTATACTCAGATGTAGTATTGTTGTTTCAATCAAATATAGCAAAGGAAAGGCTAACTTTAAATTATTCATTCTTTTAACGGTCAAAATCTTATGCTTATGTAATAGAACTATTTATTTATATACCCATGTAAACAGCGTTACATTTATTATAGGTAAAAAATAGCAACAATATTTAATGATTACTTATAATGAACGTATTTCGTCATATTTTCAGTTTTATAGATGAACGTCAAACTTTCATTGCATGATATCGGAAGTCTTTAGAGATAAAATTATTAACTAGGAAAAATTATAAACGATAATTTGATTAACAGATTAATTATCTCCTCTCATGTTCATATATTATTATCATCTATTGATAATTTTCATGTGATCTTTACTTTGCATATATTCTGATCGTAGGTAAGTATTTACAACGAATTTTATCTTTTTGAGAACTTTCACCTTATAGAAACAGGATGTCATACGTCTTTAAATAATTACGTATAATGAGACAGAGAAAATCTAATTTTTATTTAAGTTTATATTTCGAGACTGTTTCCATTGATTATAACGATAAGAATTATGAATCAAACAATATTATTCATTAAAAGTAATAGTACAAATATAACAGAAATTGATGTTTCTATAATTAGTTCATATTTATCACTTAATATTTTACTTTGGTTTGAAATCATCGCAGCATCTTTAACGTAAGTTGATTTAGTATTCTTTTTTTGTATTTATCAGTTTTATTTTATTTTAATAGTTATGGTCTTGGTTTTATTGGTAATTTATTGGTTCTTATTGTTTTTTCTTCATTAATAGAATTTCGAAAAATTTCTACTGGTATTTTATTTCTTCTTATGACTATATCAAATTGTTTTCATTTATGGACATTAGCAACAGAATTTATTAGTATTTGTGGTTATCATATATATTCAAATATATTTTTTGAATGTCGATTAAATTTTTTTATACAAAATCTTAGTCGATCAATGAGTACATATTTTTCAGTTAGTATTTCACTTGATCGTTTTATTCGTTCAGAAATACCATTACGTTCAAGAATAATTTGTACACGAAAGAATGTTTTTATAATATCAATAATTATTTTTATTATATTTTTTATATTTTGGTCTTTTTATTTATTTCCATTAAGTAGTCATCATCCAATAACTGGTATATGTATATATAATCAATTGATTAGTTATGATTTTTTTCTTATTAATATTAATATTCCATTACGAGCTGTAATTTTTTGTTTAATACCAGTTATAATCATGATTGTAGCAAATATTCGAATGATGGTTAATATTCGTCAAGCACATAATCGTATAGGTGATATGATACAAATAAATGATGGAAATAATAGTAGTACAATGATCTCATCAGCAACTATTAGTGGAACAGCATGTCGTCGAACATTAGCAATAGATCGAATGCTTATATATATGATGTTAGCAAGTGTTTTAACATTTATTATTACTCAAATTCCATTTCATATTTATATGGTAATACAAGCTTATATTGATACATTTGATAATTATACTCATTTATTAATATATGCTTTACTTTTAATATGGTCAAGTATTTATTTTGGTATTGCATTTTATTTATATTGTTTTGCTTCACCATTATTTCGTAGAAAATTTATTAAAATAACAAAAAAAATAATACATTTGCAAATGTTTCATCGTGTAACAATGTAAATTATTTTGTTTTTCAATGAATAAAACTAACTTATTATTATTAAATTTGCAAAGATTGATATTTTATTTTTCAAGACTTCGAAAATATGATCAATCAATTCATAATTCGAATTTTATCATGAAAATACACATAATAGTTTTTTTCATTTAATACAAAAACAAAGAGTTGATATAGAATTTGTCTGTTATTTAAAACGAACTCTAATGTTCTATTGTATGATGAAATGATTGTAATCACTTGTAGCAGATACTGATCACATCAAGTCAAAAATTCGTATCAACATGAATATATCAAACGGTTAGCTTCTAGTCACATGACGCGCGAAGAAATAAATTATCGTCTGTATAACGCTTTTATCAGACCATATCTGCAATCAATACTTAACATTTATCCTATTCTTACGTCTAACAAATAGAAACAGCTTGAAGGATTGAATCGAAAAATCTTCAGAACGATACATCAATGGTTTGATGCAGCAAACATCGAAATTGAAAATTTTCCGAAATATCAATCCATTGTTAAATTAGCGTATACACACTGGGATAAATTGATTCATACAATACTCGCAACTAACCCAGATGTTATCGAGGATTTTCTACAGCATAAACTATCGATCGTTTACTTACAAGAATATCTCTAAAATTCATCATAAGCAAAAGAAAGAACGAAAATTTTTGACAGAGAACGAGTTCACAAAAACATTCGCAAACTGTTGATCGAAGAACGTTTATCCTTATTCGATCATATCTCATGCTACCACTATTGAAAAACCTTTGCTGTTTGCTCTCCAACAAATGCCTATATTGTATGTTCTTTATGATTGATACTTTCTAAAGTATTCTTTCTTTTCTTTCATTTATTTCACTTTCGTGGCGTACCCATTTGTATGTCCCTTACATCTTTTTAAATATCCTCCAGCTTAGTGTCTATCAATCTCTGTACTTCATGATGATATTTTTCCACGCTACAGGAGCGATATTCGCTCATAAGCATAAACAAAGCCTTGGTACAGAATATTTATTCAAATTTCTATCACTAAGACATCATTGAAGAGAATGAAAAATGATCAGTTAGAATTAGAATTTATTGATAAAAATAATACAACATTGTCTATAGAGAATTTATTAAGAAGTTTTTGTTTTTATATAAAGAAGAAAAAGATTTAAGTTTTATTGCTCTAATTAATTTCTTTGATGCTGTATTTGACAATAAACTATTTTCTTCATTAATATGATAAATTTTTCACGAAAAAGTGGTGATGCGAAACAATAAAAATAAAACCCAATACCAAAATAAACACTTGATAAAATTAAAAATATTGCACGAATTAATGAATTATTAAATGAACTAAATACTCGAAAAAATGATTGTACTACTGTATAAATATGAAATGGATTTTGTGTTATAAGAAATGCAATAACATTAATTAACATCATATAAATTAACATTCGATCGAATGATGTCATTCGTCGAGATATTGCGCCACCATTCGTTGTATTTCCTTGTTCAACACGTCGACGTGATTGTCGAATATTAAGTAATAAACGAATATTTGCTATACTCATTATAATAGCTGGTACAATACATACAATAATTAATCGACTTGGAAGAAAAATATTAGTAAAAAAGAAAGTATATGCTGATACTGGACCAGTATAACATGTTCCAGTAGATGAATTTAACATATTTAATGGACAAAACCAAAATGAATAAAGAATTGAAAATATTATTATAAGGATAAAATTTAATTTAATTACATTTTGACGTGTACAAATTATTCTTGAACGTACTGGAAATTCCGAACGAATTAATCGATCAAGTGTAATAGCAATAGCTAAATAAGTACTTACAGCTCGACTAACATTTTGTATAAAATAATTTAAACGACACTGCAAAAATTCATTTGAATAAATAAATATATTAAAAGTACCAAGAAATTCAGTTGTCAATGTCCATAAATGAATAGTATTTGAGATAGTCATAAGAAGAAATAATACACCAGTTGAAACATTTCGAAATTCTTTTTGTGTAAAGAAAATAAATAATGATAAAAAATTTCCAATAAAACCAAACCCATAACTATATATAATAATAAGAAGAACATATAAAAAGAAAATTAAAACACTTACGTAATACCAGCCGCTATTATTTCAAACCAAATAAAAATAATTACTGGCAAACCAGCTTCAAGCAAAGGAATAGGAATAGTTGTCACACGCGTTGTAGTATTCAACTGGTAAATTGATTTTGTAACAGCATCACTTGTCAATTCATTGGACATTAAAAATGTTACATCTGTCATTATTATCTATTCGTTAAAAATCTAAATCATAGATTAAAACTTTTAAAGATCAGTCAAATTCCTTATGTAAACAAATCCAACATGATTATTAAAAAAAGGCATGATATGTTTCTTCTAACAAGTGAATTATTTGAATCTTACTTATACAACATTATGCACGGATAACAATCAAAACTAGGAGTTATTTCGTTTGATGAAATATTTAGACGCTATTTTTGTACAAAGCTATTTTCTCAGCATGACAATTTTTCATTAGTCTATCTATTTAAACTTATTATAGATAAAAGATTTTCCAGATGACGAGATATGTTGAGAGATTCTTCATACATGATACCCATCAACCTCTAGAATGAAAAAGGAAACCGTACAATTACCTCTACTTAGGTCGTGTTTACTCTGACGAGAATCACTTTATCGCGAGGTACACCGCCGATAAAATTTGTTCATATTTTACTCTCCTAAATCTAGTAGTTCTCAGGGTACATCACAAGAAGGTGTATAAACTAGTACTCCATGGATACATGACAAACTTTTAGATAGACTTTTTTTTACGTTTTAAAATTTTCTAAAGGAAAAGTTACAAATATTTACAATGAAAGATTATGAGCAATATTTCGAAGAAAATCGATAATTGACCTGTTACGACGATCAGCAATCACATTTTAAAATCTAGATTCTCTGATGTCATCTTCTTAACGCTTCTTTGTGGAACTGATGCTCCTCGCATCAATTTTTCAATCACCATTTCGACTTCTTTTTGCTCTTTTTGAATTTATTTAATCATAGTGAAAATACTTACACAAATTATAATTTGTCTAACAGATAATAGTTGAGCTTTAAAAAGTTTTCTGATGCAATATTTTCAACAAATTTTTGTTTTTTATTTTAAAATTTTTGTTGGCAAAGTGACCCGGACCCATCGAGATGTTTAATATGATATCTATAGAAATACATCCATGTGACACACATGTTATTGAAGTAAAAAAAAAAATTAGTAACACGTCAAATAAAATGGATTAGACAAAAATATTACAACGTAACGACTTATCTTGCACAAAATATTCAAATAATGAATTATTAGTCTTATGCACAGAAAAGAAGTAGATTACATATGTTAAAAAAGATAGATTATCTTCTACACCCACCTATTTGATGACATGTACTTGTATAATATTTAGTTCTTTACGATGTTTCAAATATCATGTCCACCTACGAAATACACTGAACTTTATTATTGATCAAGCTTAATTCATCTATATTTTTTTCATCTAAGAGAAAAATTCTTTAGGTTTTTTTCAACAATAGAGGGAATTATAGTATTTTTCATTTACAGTAATTAGTTCAATTCTTATTGTTTTTATGAATTTTGGATTATTAGTTGCTACTATTGTTGGGATAATATTAAATAAAGAGTGTTTGTGAAGTTGGTATTGAGAAATCAAAACTTACAGGTTTTTTTCCCTTCAGGCAAAAAAAAAATAATTGAATTAAGCTTGATCAGGAAGGAAAATCAATGTATTTATTAAATAAACATTATTTTTGGAATATTTAGTACTCACGGATATAATTGAAGAAATGTAGTTCAACTGTTGTAATAAATATATTCATAAAATGAACATGATTTTCTAACCATCAGAAAATTCTGTAATTATGCGTAGGCACGATGTCGAAAATTAATCTCCATGCCATTTATTATTACATTCAAATAAATAATATACCAGCCTTGTAATTAACTTTTTATTTAAGTTAGAATTTATTGAGACACTAGACAAAGATACATAGTAAGAGAATATCTTTTCACAGTAAGCTTCAAAAAAAAAGATAATACTATGTGATTGAACAAAAAATTTTCTCTGCTTTGAATTCAAGTACATAAACGTATTACAATAAACTCTAGTAGTGAAACGTCATTTTTCGAACTTTTTTGTTTATCATTCTCTGTTAGTAAGAAATACGTTGATAAATCTGAATAAACATATTATCTTATTTCATGATTAATTAAGTTTTTATTATTATTATACTATTATAGTTGGCCGAACAGCGATGAAGTACTGACTAATTTAGAAAATGCTCACAAATCAGCCTTGAAAAATAATAACGATTAATTAATACTATCCCTTAAAAAAAAATTTCATCAGGATGTCTCAATTACTTTTGTGATTATAGCCCTTGAAGAGTTAAATAATAATATTATTTACACTATCAAATTCTACACAATGCAAAATATTATTTGAATTTTTTTTTGATATTTTATTTAAAATAAAACTAGTGACATACATTTATGATAGGACAGGAAAAAAAAAGCAGTCATCCATTTATTCAAAGCCTATCTCTTTCTCTAATGTTTCAGTTTTTTTTTAATGTCATCTATTGAACAGGTTGTCGACGAATCAATTGAACGAAATCATTTCGAAATTTGCTTGAACAAACTGTGTAAACTAAAATAAATAAAACATCATAAAAATATTTCAAACTTAATAATTATCATACCATAGAATTGTGCAACACAATAAACATAATTTAATACAGGACTAATTATATATCCAATAAGTGATTCAATAGCTACTCTCATTTCACTTTTCTCTGAAGCAATTGGTGTTGTAATAACACCATAGAGTACATTAGCTGGATAAAAAATTGTAGTTAGTACATAGAGAAAAACTTCACCGCATAACATTTTCATTAGATCACGATCGGCTTTTTGAAAACGAACTCGAGTACTACTATTCGTAGGTGCAATTCGTGATCGAACCTTTTTTAAATTACCCCAGGCAAGTATACCAAAGGTAATCATTAAAAATGGTGGAAGAATACCAATAAAAATAAATAAATAAATAGAAAAAGCAAAAGCATAATATGATGGTGCACCACATCGGCCAGAATAATTATTAACAAAAATAGCCATATGAACCGGTATTATTGGCCAAATAAGTATAAGACCAATAATAACATTACGAGCAATATATGGTCGACAAATTAATCGAATTCTTGGCTTTGGAGAAGTAAGTGCCCATCGATCAATACATGCAGATATCACTGGAAAAAAAAGAAAGAAGAAAAAATAAATAATATCATATATATAATAAAAAAATTTACTAAAACTTCGTGAAAGCATAAGCAATATTTGTCCACCATACCAACGTAATTTACATACAACAATTGATCCATGTTGTGGATCAACATGATCTACACCATAAACAGTCGAAATAAGCGAAGTATTAATCAAAACCCAATTTGTAATTGAAGCAGCCAATAAATAAAGTGTACATGAATTTAAATGTTTTCTTAATGTTCGTATAAATATAAGTGTTGTTAGAATATTTCCTACATTACCAAGTATAATTAATGTTGATAGACCATAACGACCTAGAATTTTTTGAATGCTATTTATGGTTGCAACTGACATTCTAAAATATATGATTCAGAAATATATTTATTTACTATTTTATAAATAATTCTCAAATAAAAATTATACTATTAAGGTATTATAAGGAAGTAACTATGTGTAAAAGTGAATTACGTATTTAACTGTTTCACCTGTCTATCAGTCATGAAACAAAATATTTGACTAATATTTCTCAATTATTAAAATATTCTACATATATATGATGAAGAATACTATTTGTATAGAAATATATTGTAGTTTTTATACTGAGAAGATAATTGAATTATGTCAACTCTATTCAACGAAAAAATTCTCCAGAAATATCTCATCTCTTTAGGTGAAGTCATTATGTTCTTTTTTTTCTATTCACTATATATCAATTAAAAGAATTTTCTAATGATTCACAGTATGATATTCTATAATTATATTGTTTTTCCCTTTTGTACATATCTCTCTATTCATAGAGATAGATGTTCTAATTAATATTTTCAAAAATAAATTTTTTCGTAAATACTTACATTTTCTTAATAATATTTTTCAAAAATAAAATGTACTTTTTTAATATCTATTGTCAAAATGAACTGCAAGTTCGGCTATTTAATATTGAATGAGTAACATAGATAAGATATAATCGTTTTTATATTCTAATTTGACAATGACATCTTATTTTTATTGATATAGTGACAAGCCATACAATCAAATTCTAATAAGTTCTTTTACCTGATTATTTTTCCTTTCAGTCATCATAGTTCTGTAGTTTTATAGGATTATTGATGAAATTTTTGATTACTTTTCACTATTCTTAATGTCATACAAAGGCGTAAATGTCTTGAATATTTTATTGAAAGATTCTTTCTGTCTCCTAATAATAAATTTATTTATCATTTTAATTTGATATTATCATAATGTAAACTACAACTATGAAAAAGTACTAATTCTATATTTAATAATTAATAATAAAGAATAAATTAAAACAATAAAAATTCATGTGAAAGATGATTATTATCTATAATTTAATTTGTATACAGCATGTTGTAAACATCTCTCTATTCAATAGTGGAAGCTTTCCTTTTAAAACTTATATATAAATTCTATTTTCTTGACAAAACTTTACGGTTTTGTTTTATTTTAAGCCATATTCGGAACGTTCGTGCAACTCTCTTGAAATTACATCCACGAGATCTTTCATCTATATCATTTTGTAAAGCACAAAATTTGACTAAGATTCATTTTTATTTGCACAGACAAGAAAAAAAATACTTATTCAAGATCATATTTAGACTTGTTTCAAATAAGTCAAAATTGAGTATTCATAGACTGTTTCTTTGAAAACGAAAGACTAGTGCCGAAATCATTGGTTTGTGATGTATATGCACAACGATGGAAAATATTCCTTATGAGTATATGCTAATTACTCAATAATTCTGACTTATCTGAAACACAGCTAAATATGATGTTGAATAAGTATTTTTTTTTCTTGCAGAGTAATTAACACAGTCTGTGCAAATGAGAATGAATCTTAGTGACATTCTTTGCTCTACATGATGGTATAGGTGAAAGGTCTTACGGATGTAATTTAAGGATAATTGCACGAACTTTCCGAATATAATAATATCTATATGAAAAAGTGTGACAATTTTTATATCATCTTCCGCATTATTCACTTCCTTATTATGCTGGTTTAGTTATTTCTATTAAAAAGAGAACATTTTTTAATAGATCATGTCATTCATGCGTGACTCCTGCAGTTCATACTGTATATTAAATTAATAAAATACGTAGTTTGATATATTTAGATAATGAAATATCCATTATAAAGATATTTTTAGATATTATTCTGGTTGTATTCATATCGTACTTTTAAAAAAACCATAATTTAACTAATTTATGCATTTAAACTTTTAAAAAATTTATCTTACATATTTTTGAAGAAAAATAAATAAAATACTGAATAATCCAAAAGCTATGATATCGAAGTAATGAATATCTTCATTACGGATTAAGTAAACAAACTGATTCTTTTATCGATGATAGAGGCATGTTCAAGTTTTATATTCATAAAAACATATTTAAAGAGACTCTTTCTTAATAAGTAATACTCTTGACTTCAATAAAAAAAATTTTACTTTTTCACCGGTTAAAAAAAAGAAGCAGTATACTTCGTAAAGAATCTCTCTAAACATGTCTTTATGGATACAAAACTTGAACATGTCTCTATCATCGATAAAAGAATCGGCGCATTTATATGAATTGTAATAAAGATATTCAATTTGTTTTCAGTATTGTGACTTTTTGACTACTCTGTGTGAATGATAAAAATCTCTAATAAATAATTTATTATAATTTTATCAAAAGAACTTGACTATTATCTTCTTATAAATTTAAATGAAACATTAATAAAACCAATATGAATTACTAGAATTTATTTCTCGATAAGATACACTACATTTCTGCATATTTGCTTTACGGAAATGTATTTAAAAAACTCATGCGTTATGCATGAAATCTATGATACATATTTGTCATTGATGCTGAAAGAATAAAACTAATGTTGTTGTTTTTTATTTCAATTTATTCTGATTCATTACAAAAAAATTTTTAATCCATATGAAATAATTTCACTAATTTGCACGCCAATTATTTCAAAAACAATGAATCTTATCAAGAGAAATAAAAGTATAAATTATTTTTTAGAATAATAGAGCATATCCTTATATTCTTTTAGTGCATATTATTACTTAAGTGCACTTTTATTCAAGCCAACTTTTAAATAATGATACTACTGAAATTTCGTCAAAAGATACTATATAAAGTACAATATGAAGCAATTTTTAAAAGAACAGCAGAAAAATGATAATATTTAATCTATTATTAATTAATATTTTTTGTAATAAATGCATGAACTTTTCATTGAATGTAGTCTTCTAGTATGGAGTGACCTATTTTTTGGGAAAGAAGTTTAATAACAAAGTTTTGTAGAGAATAAAAAAATTCATTTTTTTTTTAAATCAAATAAATTACCTAAATCGATTAAGATAAAATGTAAGATGTAATTCACAAAAACAAAATATTTTTCACATATATCGATTGAATAGTATATAAATTATTTATTTGTAAGATTATATATGGGCCAAATCAGGCAGAGTAGGACATTTTGGTTTTTCTGTAAAAGCTGCAGTTCAAGTACAAAAGTTCAGCATAAGCGTCTTTTATTGCTCTCATCCTACGAGAAACCGAATTTTCTTCTGGTTTCTTTAGTTGTCATAACCACAAAAAAGTGTTTCTCCAAAGTTTTTGCCATATTACTCAATTTTTACCGCATTTTTGTTGAAAATCGACTCATAGACCCCTTGTTGGAAAATCGAGCTGTCTAGCTGTTTTTAGAAAGTGTCAATTCGTCTTTTAATATGATTTTGAAGAGAAGACACTTGAATGAATTTCACGTCTAAGTTTCATTGAAAATGCGCGAACATTACCAGAGATATGAACCTATCAAAAATGGGCAATTCGCATGCTGTCACGTCGCTAACAAATCGGTCACGTCGCTAACGTCAGAACACGTACGTTTTTTTAAAAACGACGCATATGTGCAAAAACCTTCTGATGCAGAATTTGTAGCTCAAAGTGTCGTCTACAAAATGCGCCATTAGCGTTTGACAAAATGCTGTCTATAGTCATAGATTTTTTTAGCTGAAATGTATCAGGTGAAATATGATGTCCTTTTTTGCATCACGTCGCTAACGCTAGTTTTTCAGTAATAATTTTTTTGAAGCAAGGGTTTTTAGGGCTGATATTTTTAGAACACGTAGCGCACTTTAGTATGTATCTGATCAATAAACAGGCAGGTGTATAATAGCTCTCTTGGCGGAGATATATGGAGTATATTTTTACGAAGTCACGTCGCTAACAAATGATTTGACCCATATTTATTTAAATGGTTAAAATAAACATACAGAACTGTTCTTTTTTTAAATAAATGTTTGCTCATATTGGGCGTGGTCTTTTTATACAATTCTTTAGTTTATTGATCATTAAGCAAAATTTTTCACGAAAAAGCGGTGATGCAAGACAATAAAAATAAAATCCAATACCAAAATAAATACTTGACCAGCATAATAGTATTGTACGAATTAATAAATGAGTAAATAAATTAAATGTTGAATATTTTGCTTGTATTATTGAATAAATATGAAATGGACATTGTGTTATAATAAATACACTAACATTAACTAACATCATATAAACTAAACTTCTATCTAATGATGTTGCTCGTCGTTCCATTAATGTTCCATTGACTGGATTTGCTTGTTCAACACGTCGACGTGATTGTCGAATATTAAGTAATAAACGAATATTTGATGAACACATTATAATAACTGGTATAATACAAATGAATATAAACCGTACTGGAAAGAAGATATTAGCAATAAAATATGTATATACCGATGGATAACCACCATAACAAGCACCGGTCAATGGATTAAATGAATTTAATGGACAAAAATAAAATAAAAAAAATATTGAAAAAATTAATAAATAGATTAAAGTTAATTTAATTACATTTTCACGTGTACATATTACTCTTGAACGTATTAGAAATTCCGAACGTATTAATCTATCAAGTGCAATAGTAATAGCTAAATATGTACTTACAGCTCGACTAACATTTTGTACAAAAAAATTTAAACGACATTCAAAAAATTCATTTGAATAAATAAATATATTAAATGTAGTAAGAAATTCCGTTGTTAATGTCCATAAATGAACAGTATTTGATATAGTCAAAAGAAGAAATAATACACCAGTTGAAACATTTCGAAATTCTTCTTGTGTAAAAAAAATAATTAATGATAAAAAATTTCCAATAAAACCAAAACCATAGCTATATATAATAATAACAAGAACATATAAAAAGAAAATTAAAATACTCACGTAATACTAGCGATTGTTGTTTCAATCCAAATACGAATAGCAATAGATTGATTAATATTAAATAAAGATATTTGTGTTGTTGAATTATACTCCATATTAACTAATATACTTTATAAATCTTTAGAACTAAGTCAACTTAAATTGTCAACAATTTTGTCAAAATAATGATCCAATTAGATTCTAATTATTAACTTTTCAATGAATAAAAAATAGATCGAAATTTCTGATAAATATCACGAAATTCTATTAATCTCAATTATAATGATAGAATTATCTATGTACTATCATATCTAATAAAAATCATAAGATTTTATTTTTAACTAGATAGGAAACAGTTCTTCTGCGTTTTAATGTTTACGTAGTTCATCTAAGTTTTATGTTATACTTTTTTATTTAAAAGAAAAATGACGAATATCATAAAAGACACTTGCTACCTTGTAAATTATCTTTATAAAGAACAATCAATTTCATCCATATATACGATTAAAAAAGCATAGCCATTATGATATAGAAAATCGTATTATACATTGAAGTGATTTATTAATAGTAGCAATGATATATAAATGTTAGCTGCAATAAGCGATATAATACTAATTCGAGTAACTCAAATAAGTATTTTAAATTCGATTTAAGATAGTAAGTCAAATATGATAGTAATAGCGAAATAAATTCTTTTGTTAGTGTTCATAAATGAATGACGAATGAGATATTTTATTAAGTAGAAAAAAAAACTACTACAGATCAATTTTATTGCATTCAATCAAATCACATTAATTACAAAAAAAAATTAGATGTTTATACTAAAAACTATAATTATGAAAGGCAATCATTACTGTTCAAAATTCATTATGTAGCCAAAAATCCACCATCTATATAAACATGAAAAAAAAAACGATTATTGAAATAATATTTATATATATTACCTATAGGTAAACCAATACCATGAATCATTTGAGATTTATCCGAAAGTAAAAATAGAATTGGTTCAACAACATCTTCTACTTCTATTCAAATTAAATACATATATTAATAATAGAAAAAAAGAACTATTATTTAACAAACCAGCAAATTTATTTAATGGAATTTTTGATAACATTCCTGCAGCTTTCTTTTCATCAGCCCAACCTATAATCAAGAAATTGATCATTCTAAAAAAACAAAATATAAACAAAAAAAACTACTAACCAATCCGTCCCATATCTGTTAAAACAACCTGTATATAATAAATAAAACTATCATAATAGCTTTTACTTTTTAAAAACATTATATTCTTACTGTTGGTTGCACACTATTTACACGTATCTAAAATAAATAAAATTGATATTTTATTTAATAATACAAAAGACAAAAAAAATGACAATTAATCTTACTTGATGAGGACCTAATTCTAATGCCATAACACGTGTTAAACCATCAACTGCTGCTTTTGATGAACAATAAATACTATGATCTTTTATTCCTGCTGCTGATGCTTGACTTGATACATTAACAATCGAACCAGGCATTTTACGTTCAATTAAATCACGTGCGATTTCCTATAAAATTATTATTTTAAAAATAAATTTAAAAAAAATGTTTCTTTTTATATATAAAAATACCTGACTAATACAAATAATTGATCGAACATTAACATTAAATAATCTTTGAAATATAAATAAATAATATTATATTTTAATATTCTAGATTATTATTATTTTTTGTTTATACATATCAAAATCTTCAGGTTTAACATTTAAAAATGAATCAAGAATAGCAATAGCAGCATTATTAACTAATAATTGTATTGGAAGATGTGGTTTAATAGCTTCTTTTGTTGCTTTCCAATCACATAAATCAACACATACAGGAATAATATTATTATTCTAATTAAAATCAAAATAATATATATTCATAAAAACAAAATTTTAATTAATTACTTGTCCAACTAATTCTTTTAAATTTTCTTCAGATTTACTAACAGCAATAACTTTTGCACCAAGTTGAGCAAGTCTTAAAGCTAATGATTTACCAATACCTTAAAAATTTTTTTTATTTTTCTATTTAGCAAAATAAATTCATTCAAATAACTAACCTCGTCCAGCACCCGTTACACATACTGTTTTATTCTGAAAATCATTGTCAGTCATCTACAAAAAAAAATTACCAAAAAAAAAATTTCAATGATTTTATCAAAAATAGTTAACACGCAAATTTTTAAAAAAAATAGTATAAATATGCAAAAGAAAAAAAAAAAAGAACATTCTCATGAAAATTAATGACAAATGCCATTATGAAGTGGAATTGCTAATAGACCTGCAAATGTTATTCCAACTGAATCACCTATAGATGCAACACCCATGGAAAATTCACGATCAGGTTCAGGTATCTAAAAAAATAAACAAGCAAATAATTAAATATCATCTTAAATTTAATCATACTTCAACTGATATCTTATAAAATGTATTAACATAAGCTCCACCACCAATTAAACCTTCAAATACAACTAAACCAAAAACAAGCCATATACTCGGTATATGAGCTGTACGATAGACACAAGCAAAAAATAGACCCATATTAACAAACTAAATACAAATATAAATATAATTTTAAAAAAAATAATAATAATAAATTCTAACTTGAATAATAGGTAAAAGCCATAGGTAATGAATTCTAAAGAGAGCAACCGATGAACGTGATATGAAAACACCAATTTGATAGCAAACAGAATACCTATAAATCAAAAAAATTTATATTATATCAATGCCTAGCAATACGCTGGTTTCTGTAAAATTCGAATATATATATATGTATCTGTTATAACTTACCAACGATATTGAGCAGAATGTTCTAAACTTGTATTGCGAAAATAGATGAGTTCATACTACATTAAGATAAATTCAAATATTAGATTTTTAATATTCATTTTAATTTTGTAATAAATATAACAAAAATATATTTACCAATCCTTGATTGATTAAATATTCAGCAAAATAAACTAATGTCAATGGAATCATATATTTGAGTAATGGCTATAATAAATATAATAATATTAAAAAAAAAACATTTTATTATTTATTAATAATTTACTTTAACTAATTTAAGTCGACTTCGAAAATCTTTTGGTCTTGCAAGATCAATTGCTTCTACCTTTTCTTCTTCTTTAGTACTCTCTATATCTAAATCTAAAATGCACAGTTCATTTTTTTTCCTAATAAATCAATTATTCTTTTTTAAACCTGAATCAATAATTGTGTTACCACTTAATAATTGATATTGTCGATGTCTTGCAGCTGCTTGACTAGCACCAACCATTATATAACTTTAAATATTAATATATATATATCAAATATTTCTTGTTATAAATTGTTTTTTTGTTACCTAATAACTTGAAGAACAGGTATAAAAAGTAGAATAAGTATAGAAGTTTTAGGAGTTAATTTAAGTGGACCAGTTAATCCTGCATAAGAAAGAGCACCAAGTAGACCAGCAGCACCTGTACCACTTGACCATGCATTAACTGTATGTTTTGAATAAAATGATGTTAATTGTAACATTGTAATTTCACCAAAACCTGAACTGATACTTGCACATGCAACACCTTTTATTAATAAAATTATTTAGTTTTTTATTATTAATATTTTCATAAAATATATGAATTTACTTACCAAATAAACTCAAAGCAACAACTTTTGAAACACCAACGACAACCAAAGAGCCAATAGCAAATAATACAATAAAGATAAAACGAATACTTAAAGAAATATTAATAAAGAACATTTTTAAAAAAATATTAAAGATTAATTTTTACTTGTATGGTATTTTATGCATATAGAATGGAGCGCTGATTTTAATAAGTAATGCTGGTATAATATCCGCAAGTAGAATAGCCTAAAAAAAATAATTATTAGAATTTAAAAAGATATATAAAATTTTTTGATTCTTGCATAAATCAACTTTCTAATAAATGGGAAAAAAATTATACATATATGTGAATAATATTCTTTATTTGCCAGAAAATATCTCAATAATAAAAACAAAATGATCAACTATTCTACGCTATTGGAACAACGAATAACGATTTCTGACAATAATTGCTTTTTTGATAGGAATTCAAGTTAGTACTATCAAATACGAAATTTCTAAGATTGAATAATAAAGCACTTAGCCAATGCATTTGAACAAATGAATAAATTAAAAAGATCCTAATCATATGTAACGAAAATGTTAAAATAAAAGTAAAAAGATTTGCATCTTCAACAAACAATCCTACAAAGGGTATGGATTGGAGTTGTAAGGCAGAACTGATCTTGATTGTTATAAATCATCTATTTAAATAAATGAAACAGCAATGTTTCGTTCTGATTCGATTAAACTTCTTATTTATCAAGTCTACTCTACGAAATACTTGTACTCCATTATATATTAAATAATTTTCAATACTTACTCCTGTTGATACTGTATTACAATCAAATTTATTTGTTGAATTATGTGTTACACTCGTTGAATTTTCTTCTTGTTTTAAAATATCATGAGCAGCACTTAACATGACAACATAACCAAAATTATTGCACAAACCAAGAAACCTAAAAATATAAACTATTTGTATATAATAATTATGTTCTTACAAAAAAAGCTAATCTACCAAAAACCAATAAATTCAATCCACCATTTTATACGTTGTTGTCGATTAGGACCACTTGATATTGTAGTAAAATCCACCATCGAAAAAAAAAGAAAATAATAATAATATAAATTTCTTAAATATATTTTATTTTATTTTATAATGATGAAATAATATCAATATACGAAATTTTTATTTTTAAAATGAAATAAAAAAAAGATAGTCATAATATAAATATATGACAATATCTTCGTATTTATTGACGCAATGATCGTTTAATTTGTTCTTTTACATTATCGAATACCTAGAAAAAATAAACATTTAAAAATAATAAAACAAAATTTTCAATCATCATTTAAGCATTTATAAAAATAAATCATTATACTATTCTCTTCTATCAATCAATTATATATGAAAAATTGAATGAAATTATAGACAAATTTATTCAGCATCTAAATAATTTACAATAAAATGATATATAAAGCATAATCAAAAGCTCATAGAGACATACATCATTTTAATATATTCTATCGATCAATATTAAGTAACAAATTAAATCCTTGTTGAAAAATCTGATGGATAAGAAAATAAAAAAATTAAATATCTTTTCTTACTCGAATTTAATTTCCTAAGATTTATTTACTTACTTGAGAAATATTCTGATCACCTAATGGAACATCATCTTGTCGTAATTGAACACGTTGTGTAATTAACATTGGATCTACTTCGAGAATAATTCTAAACAAAAAAAAAAGGTAAATGATTTTTTAAATAAATAAACAAAACGAAAAAAAAATACCCATCATCACAAATTTCATCAAATGTAAGCATAACTAAATCAAGATTGTCACAAAGGAATTTTTTTTCAACATTTTTTCGTAACATTGTACTTAATGATTCAAATAAACACGTTAAAACAGTATTTAACATTAACTAAATATATCTTGCAAAAATTAAATAAAAAAAATTTCTTTTTTTGAAAATCATACTTCATTTTCATTTGTACTACCCATTACATAGAAAAGTAAATCAACATTATTTCGATAAACAATTGTCCAATTATCAAGAAGTATAACATCACCTGCACCTTTATGTGTTTTATTAAATAAAGATTTTTCAAATTCTTTTTGTTCTTTTACTGTAGAAAATGATTGATTATAATACTAAATAATAATAATAATAAAATAAAATATAAATATAATTAAATTTTATTTACTTTAGCTAAAATACGATTACCATCATTGTCTAAAATAATAATACCTTTAACAACATATAATGATGGTATCTAAGAATATATTCGATGAAAATTTTAAATAAGAAAAAGAAAAATCTTACATTAAGATTATCTAATACCATTTTATTAATTGGGAAACTAAAATTGTACTAATAATATACGTGTTTATTAATCTATCGTCTTTATCTATTGTAAAAGTAAAAACGAAAAATATAATGTGACTCACAGTCCACAATTCTTTTCTTGCTTGCTTATTTTCATTCATTCAACGACGCACACACATACAAAATACATTTGTAACTAGTTCGATTACTAGCGACAACTACTAATATACTTTTGAAGATAATCTTCACATTATTCTAATATAATATTGCAACTATAGGCAGTGATCATGTCTTAATCCTAAGATTAGAGAGAGTGTGTATTCACATTCTTTCTTCTTATACGATAGCAATTTTCTGAAGTCTTTGATAAATTTTTATATTTTAGTGATGGACAATTCCAAATAACTGAAATCCAAACTAATGAGTTTGAAGTTTTGTAGTTGTTTTAGAGCTTCGTCATCAGGAAAATTTTGTGATTATATTATTTCATAATGATAAAAATTGCTTTCATTTAGACAATAACAACCTGATATTTATGAAAAATATTGCACCTTACAGAATATCTTGATCAGATGTGAGGAGCTCTAACAAATCGGCTGTGATAGGTAACTTTTTAGTTGTACCGCCAACCTCTGATTTGAAAGATTAGAATCACCATGATTTCTCCATTTGCATTATACATCATTTTTTTTATGTAATCGCATTACATTCAGTTTTATTTTTAAAAAAGTCTCGTTTTCACATTGTGCACAAAAAATGAAATTTGAAAAGTTGGTTTTTTTTTGCTATAAAAAAAAAAGGTGTTACATTGAAATTTAAAACTAAAAAATAACATTCCTTATGCTTCTAAATGTAAATGTTCATGAATAAAAAGAACTGTATTAACAAAGCAATCACTAGCATGAGATGCTTCACCAAGTGCATGATTGCTATCATAAACATATAATTTTGTTGGGATCTTATTTGCTTTCAAACATTCATAATAACGTAGACCAATACTATATGGTACACGCTTATCATTCTTGCCTAATTGTAATAAAACTGGTGTTTTGATTTTATCCATAAGACGAATTGATGATCTTTCAATAAGAGATGTTATTAATGATGTATCCGCATAACGATTACGACCTGTTTCAAAATCAAATTGTACATTCATTGTTTGAGCTAAAGTCCAATCAGGTATATCCGATGTACTATAAAGATGAAGAAGATCAGTAACTGGATTTCGTAAAACAGCAGCTGCATATTCATCTGGATATTCTCCAATAAGACGACCAATAATTACACCGGCATGTGATCCACCAATAAGTATAACAGATCGATTTGTATCAGTATATTGAACACAACGACGAATAGCTTCATGACAATCTTGAACATCAGTTTTTGATATATTACCTAATAATTTATCAATTGAAGCTAAAATAATAAGAAATATATTTATATAGTATTTTTTATTTTATTTTATTTTTTTTCATTTATTTACCTTGTCCAAAACCAGTTGAACCTCGATAGTTAACAATAAGAACATCAAAACCCATTGCCACATAAGCAACAACACCAATATAATAATCCACTAAAATGATATATTGATTAAAAATTTAGAAAAATTAAAATATAAAATGTTGATAGCTCACAAAAAACATTTGCATTTGGTCCACCATGTATCAATACCATTAATGGTCGTTTAGATTTTGTATCATCCATATAAACATAAATTGATTCAACAGGAATTAATTCATTATCCGGAAAAAATCGATCAAGATTCCATTTTATTTGATTTTTTTCTTCTTTTTTAAATTCATGTTGAACAATTAAACGCCAACCATTATTATTATTATTATCTTGTTTATTTAATGATTTTAAGTCAAATACATATAATCTATAAGGTGTACGACAATCAACAACATTTGCTGCAACATAATTACCAAAAATAGCAAGACCATTAACAGATGTATTAACACCTAATGGTGAATCAAGAGGTATAAGTTTTTCTTCATTAAAATCATAAATATATAAAGCACTACGTGAACCAGATAATGAAGGAAGTAGAAGATAACGTCCATCAGAAGAATAACATCGAAGTGGAGGAGGTGAATAAAGACCTTTAAATTGAGTATCCCATTCTGCTGTGAATAGACCAGTATTTGAATTTGAATATTTAACACTAGAACAATAAAACATTGTTAAATATCTGCCATATTTTATTTAGATATAGAACTTGATGAGATGGTAACGGCAACTATGTGATCTCTGTTGGATTTCAGAGAAAATGGCATCGCTTTGCAAGTCATTCTTTAGCTAGTCTTATCATCTTTCAAGGTTTTATTTCATGTTTGAAAAATACAAAATTTCCTATAGTTCCATGTGCTAGGTTTAGGTGAAGACTTGCCTTAATCGTCTGTACATAATATTCAAATGACTAAAGGTCTAGAAAATCTCAGTAGCGTGCCATTGCACTGGAAAAGAAATCAATTATATCTCCACTTAAGTTCTCCTCGCGTAATTCAAACAAGGTATTGAAAAGTACAATTAAGTATCAAATATTGGGATGGAAGATCATATTCTAAAACGAGATCATACAGCCGTTACAATAATTAAGTCATCAACTGTGCTCGATGAGATTCCCGATCGATTCTTGTAAAAAGTAACAATTAGTTTTGGATCTCAAGAATTTGAAAAATTCTGGAAAATAAAATGTAACAAATAATCATTTTCTATGAATATCTTTTCAGACCATTTAACTTTTAATTATGTCTACGAACAAAAAAAAATGATCTCTTTTTCTGTACTTCTCATTTTTAAAAACTATTGAAGAAATTTTCTTTCTTACTTATCAACTCGATCAATTAAAATTTTTTCTTGTTTTGTTTCACTATCAAAAAGTATTAATTGTTGACATTGTTGATGTCCTCTATAAACATCGCATTGAAAATAAACAAATTGATTATCTTTTTTTGGTAAATGTCTTGGAAATAATCGACATAAATTATCAAATTCTGTTAATTGTATCCATTGATTATTTCTCCAATTACATTTAAATAAAGCTGTTGATCGATTTCCACAAAAAATTAAACCAAGTCGATAAGGTTCTTGACGAAATGCAACTAAAATTAATTCATCTGAATTTGTTGTCCATGTACATTGACCAAAATATAAATCTTTTGGTTGATTTTCAATTAATTTAACTTGTTTTGTATCAAGATCAAATATACATATAACAGATGTTTCAAATACTTCCATTTGTTCACCCCAATTTTCTCTATATAAACTAGCTGGTCGATCAATATCATCAAGTTTATCAGCTGTAAAATAAGATTTTAATAATTTACGTTTTTCTTCTGCTGTAAATATTAATCGACGTGAATCTGGACTCCATTCAAAAAAACTTCCATAATCATTTTTAGGTAAAATTTTTCCATGTGGAGATATTTTACTATCACTAATTTCATAACCAAATATTAAATGTTCATCATGCCATATTTGTACATATTGTAATTCTTGTTCACCTTTTGTTTCTTTCATTACTAATGCAAGATATTTACCATCAGGTGAAGCAAGACGACGAACAAGATTTTTATTTATTGGTGTTACATTACTTGTAAATAAAAGTTGTCGAGTTTTCAATGAATATGTAAATGAACGTGTATATGTTAGATCTTCTAATTTAACAAGATCTTTTGTTGAAAAATATGGTGTTAAATGAAGAATTTCATTATTAGAATCTTGACGACATGATTCAATATCGGATATTGTTGGTTGACCAGCATAATGACGATATGTTTCAATAGCTGATGTTAAAATTTTATTTTCTGTTGTTGCCATTTTCGATCTGAAAAGTAATTCAAAACTATTTAATTAATTAACATATATGCAGTGATAGCAGAGATATTCAACTTTTTTGCACGCTAAAGAAATTTTTGAATCATCTTGAAATGAGATTCATCAATGAGACATATCGCCACTGTTATATTAAATATAAAACATATATTTGATCTCGTACTTATAATCTAAAAGTTTCTTGCAAAAATGTAAAGGAGTTTCAGTTCGTTTATAAAACTCTAGAATTGAACATATAGAATTCAAAACCTTGTAAAATTCTTTGAATAACCTCATGAATCGTCTAACGATCTTTGCTATAATATGCATCTAATCAAATTGAATGCCTACTCTTCTGTAAAATAAAATCATTGACAAAAATTATATATATACTGGCTTTGTAACTAAAGGATTAAACATTTATATATCTTTTTGAATATAGATTATATTCAATTAATCAGAACTATTTAATAATCTATCCACTAACCCATTATTTATGAAATTTTTATAACTTGATAGACGTATTAAAATATGTCTAACAAATAATTGTCGAACAGAGGATATTTTATAAGGCATGATTCAAAAAATTTTTTTATCTAAAAATTATAAAAATCTTTAATAAATGTTTTCTTTCGTTAAATTTTAGCTTTTAATACAATATATTCTAAATTAGGTATAAGACGCCATAATTGCTCATGTTCAGGTAAATTATCTTTTTCATTATGTTCTTGGTTTTGATTAGATGGTAATAAAGTTTTAACTATATCAACAACATCTTTGGCACAACCCCATGAAAGTGTTACACCTGAACCAGAATGACCATAACAATGTATAATATTAATTCCATCAATTGTTTTTTCATGTTCAAGACGTATACCATTATCTCGATAAGGTCTTAAACCAACTTGAACTTTTCCATATTCTATATGTTTAATTGCAGGTAAACATTTTGAACACATACGAAAAATTTTTTCAGTATCACTTTGAACTATTGTTGTATTCCAATCATTTAATTGAAATGTTCCACCTAAAACAACACGATCAGATTGTGGAATAATATATGCTGAACCTTCATTTGTTTCAAATACATATATTGATTTAATCCATGGTGCATTAATACGAATAACCTAAAGAGAAAAATAAAATAAAAATTAAAGTGATTTTATTAAATATAAATATACTTGTCCACGTGCTGGTCGAATTGTTTGATCATTAAATAAATATCTTGAACCTAAACCTGAACAATTAATAATAATATCAGCTTGATTTTTTAATTCAATAATTGAATTAATTTTCTTTTTAATAAATTTAACACGATTATCATGAGCGAGAAAACGTTGTAGTTGTAATAAATATTTACTAACTTCAACAGCAACTGATAAGAATGCATAACCTGATGTTGGATTTAAATGATTAAACATACTAAGTTCATGTTTATCTAACCAATGAAAATGTCGAATCATATCTGAATATTTAGGTTTTACAATAGATTCATTATTAGTTTTATTTTGACCATCATAACCTTGCAATACATATGTTGACATTTTCATAATACCAGCAGGATCAGCTTTTGTTGAAAAAAATTCACTGAGAAATATATCATATGTATAAATACCCCATTTAAGTGTTTTTTCATCAATTTTTTCTAATCCATAAATTTCCCAAAAACCAGCTGAAACATCACCAGTTGTTTTAGGTGTAAATGTCTCACTAATAATTGTTAATTGAAGATTTTCATTTGTTGAATATTCTTTTAATAAAGTACATGCTGTTGTTAAACCAATAATACCACCACCAATTATTATTATACGATAAGTATCAGTCAAACGTGACATCTTATTCTTTAAAAAATAAAAATAAAAAAAAAACAACAACAGTGTCTTGCTTAGTTATCGAAACACATAGCGAAGAAATAATATAATTCGTTTGTTATTCAACTTATATGTGTGTTTGGTTAAGAGAACAGAATAAAAAAATAACTACATATACACTTAGATGATATCAAAAGTAATGACGGTCACATTTTTTTTACAAAAGGCTTAAGGAAACTTTCTTTTTTTTATACAATGATAGAAGAAAATGACGCTTTAGTTTTCTATTATATTTTTTTTTTGTAAAGTCTTCAAGTGAATTTTTAAAGAATAAAGCTATCCTGTGAGTTGTTTACAGTATATTTTGAATAATCAGACATACATTCAAATCGTTAACCAAAGATTTACAACTTGTGAGAGACTCAGATGTTTAAATCTAATTCTTTAGGAATAATATGTATTCTTGTCAAATCTTTGCTATAATTTTTTTACAAATTGTTTGCTTTTTCTGTTTTTCAAAAAGTCGGTCATTTTTCAACGATTAGAAAATTTAACTATAATATTTGATTCTATCCATCGTATCCGTACTTTTGCTACATGCCTATTGTGTGTGTTCCTCCTATATCCTTTGATATAACGCAAACATCGGCACGCGAATGTCCATCACGAAAAACCGCACCATAAGAGTCTTAGTGCGGGTGAAGCCACAGACAGGAATAAGGTGTTTGTGCGGATTTGGCAGCAATCTGAGTGCGAGTATGAACGAAAATGAGTTAGAAATGCACTTCACAGATCCATACACTGAGAAGCATGTCCAGTAGTAGACCAACACGCATCCGACACCTGCAACCATGCTGTCACCCATATCAAGGGTCTCACGATATGTTTTTCATGATGAGCATTCGCGTGCTGGAAATTCACCAATCCGAAATAATCCGCAAGATATACCTGGTGTTATACATTATAATCAATGTTTCGTTTCATCAATAATGCACTCGAACAATCAGTAACAATTCACAAATATTGAAGCATATTCCTAATCCCTTCGCATAACGAACTCCATTATGTTTCACATTTTAATTCTGTAAAGATGGTGATGTTGTCCAAATTTGAAAATGTATCCATCTATAAATTAAATCCAATATTTAGTTAAAAGTTCATCAACTAATGCTTTCGAATATAAAATTCTCTTTATTATTGAGTCTTTTTTATCAACAATAAAAAAAAACATAATTGTTTGGCCCAAATAGAATATTATCTACAAAACATATCTCTTTATTGATATATTATGGCATAAAATCATAATTAAAGATTACACAAATATAAATAGGCTATGAATTAAAGTGAAACAAGAAAAAAAAATCATTCAATGAGACCATGATTAGCAAGTGAACGAGTTAAAAATGATGTTGTAGCACCAAGTTTAAATCGTTTACTACTCAATGTTTGAACAGGCATAACTAAAAAGAAAAATTTTATTAAAATATTCTAATAAATATTTAATATCTTACCATTACGTTTGGATTCTTCTTGTGCTTCATCATAGGAGAAAAGTCCTGTTGGTCGTCGAATATCATTATTAGTATTTAAAACTTGTACTTTTCGATATTCTTTTGGTTCATCAGCATCATCATCATCTTCTCGTGATCGTTTAAGTGGACTAATTGTTACCGTTCGTTGTGATGTTTTTTTAACATCATTTTTATTTTCAACAAGAGAAACTTGTCGTTTTATATTTGTTCGTAAATCAATTTGACTATCAACTGTTGTTATAGGTTCAATTTTCTTTTTAATTATTGTAAATGGATTAACAAGTTTATTAGCTAAATTTGTCATTTTTTTTGTTATTAATGATGTTTGTCGTTGAAATAATGATGTAGAAGAATCAAGTCGTTTAAGACGATCACCACCAAGAACTACTTTTTTCTGTAATGATATTGTATCTATTTAAAAAAATAATCATAAAAATTTTAAAAATTAAAAAAAATTTAAAATAACCAGAAAGAGATTTTATTGTTCGTAAACCATGAACTGATGTCGATGGATTTTTTTTTAATACACCTTGATATTCAAGTGGTAATGATGATTCAATTGTTCTTTGAATTTTACCATTATCATCAATAGTAAGAATTTTTTCTTGTGATTTTGTTAAATGACTAAAATTACGTTTTCGTATATCATTTAATGGTTCATCATATGGGTAAATAACTGATGTTGGACCTAAATTAAAATTTTATGAAAAAAAAAATTTTTTTAATTAAATATTCTACTAACGATCATTAAATGATATACGAGAAAGCATTGCTGGTGATAGATTACATGTAGATTTCGATAATACATTTGGATTTAATGGTGTAGCTTGATCATCACCAATCCAAGATCCAATAACACGATTAGCAACTAAAATATAGAAAGAAAAAAAAAACTCTTATTTTTTTTCTTTTCATTGCATACTAGTTGATCGTCTTTTTAACGATAATTGTTGATTAGTCTAAAGAAAGATAATTTATATAAATAAATAGATTTTATTTATTATTTACTTTATCACTTAATAGACGAGCTTGCTTTATCAAACCAATACGATCAGCTTGATTAGTAATACCAAGTTTAATTAATTCATGTTCACCATTTCCTAGAAATTCTTCTATTGTTGAAAATTTATCTGCTAATGCCATACTATATTTCAAAATAGTACTATTATTAATTGAGAGATTCGCATCACGTACAAATTTTAACCAAAATGACATATCTATATAAAACAAAAAAAAAAAAAGAAAATTTGATTTTGAAGAATGATTAAATAATTATCTACCTGATGTCAATCGATCCGTCATTTTTTTTCTTTTTTGGAGATTCGTAAAAAAAAGTAGAAGACAAAGAAAAATGGACAAAGAAAAGCTGACATCATAAAGAAGACATATTAAACCAATCAAGAATAATTTATTAAAGAGGTCGCAATACAACAACAAAAATGTTACTTTTTATGTCTAGAAAAGATAACTTTTTAAATCTTATAAAAATGCAATAGTTATTGTATAAAAAAAACGATCGGTTTAACCGGTACGTATAATTTAGAGCATTATTGTACATATATTCTTTATTAAAATAATTTTTGTTTATTTTCACGATGTTAATATTTACTCAAAAAGCTCGATTTTTATATAGTCCAGTATATTTTATTAGATGCGCATTTTTCTCCCTTATAAATTCGTATCGAAAAAAAATTTTTTTTATAGAAAGTTTTCTCGTCAAATTCTCTACAAAATGTAAATACATTTATTATCTTATATAGTCTCCATTATTTTGAGACATGTGATACAATCGATTGGTCCAAGAATTACAACTTTCAAAGACAACATTTTTTTAGAACTTTTTTCTTCTATTATTGTTCCTTTGAATATCACTGTGTTCAAGGAAACAAAATATACTACAAGATGCAACGTGAGAAGCTCTACAAAGTACAAACTAAAGTTTATTACAATAGTGTACTTTTTGTTTTCAAGTAAAAGAAAACTTTTGTGTGAGCAGTCTTTTGCCGTTATGAAAAGCTGGTTGGACATAGTTTAGGGCTTATTTAAGCATAAAGAATACAGAAATAAAATAGATTGTTTTTTGTGAGCTGTAGATCTTTTCACGCTAGATCTTATGGTATACTTTGTTTTTATTTAGAGAGTCATAGTAGTTCATTAAAAGATAAATGGAGACTATGTATGACAATAAAAGTGTATACATTTTGTAGAGAATTTGAGGAGGAATCTTTCTATAAAAAAAACTTTTTTCGATGTTAAATTATAAGAGAGAAAAATGCAAAATACGGAGAGAATCATTAAATCTAGGACACTCGTTAATTGTCACGAATGGGGGCTGAACCTGCTGAACAGTATGAAGAAGCGTAGCTCTAATCAAAATCTGATATCTTGCTCAGACTTAAAAAAAACACATAAAAACCGAGGTTAACAGTCGGTTTTCAAACAGAAAAGATATGAACATCAATGCTTTAAGTAAATCTAATACTTTATTTTCACAATTGTTGTATTCATTTTATGAAGATAATTATCATAGAATAAAAGATATTTTTAGTTTAATCTAGATTAGAAAATTCTTGACTTTCTTGTTTTTTTGATATATTTGCATGTCTACAGTTTCTCATTTATTCAAATTTTTCACATAAAAATTAAGTAAATATTATAATTGACGTATCAAAACTTCTTATCTATGACACATGAATATACTAGAAATGATAATATATTCGAACAAAAAAAAATAATTTTTTTTGTCGTAGTATATATATATATATAAACATTTTGATATATTCAGATTTCATTTTATTCAATGAGTCAAGCATCATCTCCACCACCACCAGCTTACGAAGAAATCGAAAAAACTTCTTTAACTCAAAATTCTAATCCGAATTGGTTCGTATGAATATTTTCTTTTCAAAATAGAAAAATATGATTATTTATTTTTATCTTCGATTTCAATATAGGCAAGCATGGTTTAGAATATTAACTGCATTAAAATTCAATCAAGATGAAGCTATTGAATATACAAAATTGTTTGTTGCTAATGAAGTTGATACTAAAATGATTTCTGAACTTAGTGATCCTATTCTTAAATCAATAGGAATTGAAAAAGCTGGACAGTAATTATAATATTTTTTAAATGTTGAATCAATCTTTTAAAAAAATATTTTTTTTAAATTTAGTCGTATCCGAATTTTACGTTTACAAAATAAAACTTCTACTGCATCATCTTCACAACAAGCAGTACTTGTCGCTCAACCAGTTGTAAACGTAAGTAAAATTTATTGCTTGTATATAACAATTTATTGAAAGATTTGTTATATTTAGACTCCTCGATGTGCTTGGCATCCGAATGTAATAGCTAATGAAAAATGTTATAAATGTAATCGACTTGTATGTTTAAATTGTCGTCGAGAAAAATCAACTAACAATCGTCTACGATATTATTGCCAAAATTGTTATGATGATTGTACAATTCTTTAAAGAATAATATTTGTTTAGTTTTCATCTTATTTCATTTTTATAAAGAATAAAAATAATAAATTATTAAAATAATTTCTTATCTTTATAATAGCATAAAAAAATTTTTTTGCATCGAGTTTTATTTACTAGACGTACTAATAGTTGATTAATAGCTTTCTAGTTGATATTTAGATTTTATTATTTTATTTATGTCATCTCAAACAGTAAGTATGCTTTCGATATGATAATGTTTTGTATTCTGTCGGGCATATTGTATCCAGTTTATTTTAATTATTTATTAAAAGAAGTGAGAAATAAGATAACGAATGGGTTAGTTTTTATCGCAATGGTTATATTAGGTGAGAATTATGAAACTCTTTTTGTATATTTTCATCACCCAAAGTGTCCATCGAATACCCTTTCATAAAAAAAAACGAATATACCATATCACGAGTTTTCATATATCAAGCACGTGTCACAAATGTAGGCAGACAGAAAGCAGAGACATAAAAGAATCTTGCACATATATGATAAAAGAACGTGCAAAAAGAATTACAGAAGAAGCACAAGCGAAACGATAGTAGGAATAAAATAATCATAGCAAGAATATATCCATGAAGTTATTTACATTTAATATATCAAGTAGAATGATTAACAGATTTTTAATTAAATACATCATTGGAATTAGATGGTCATGCCCATGTAGGCATGAAATGCAAAGTCGATGCGTTCACACGTGATAAAAAATTATTCCATGATGCATCCAAACGCATTTTCAAAATGGAACGCACTCATATTTTCGAGCGCGTTTGTAGGCGTTTAGTTCTTGTTAATCGGGTGCGATTTTACCTAGCAATTGTTGCTATAGAATAGTTAACTATGCGATCGAAATCATTCGTTCTTACATATATTTTACTTATCTAAATTTTATTCGACTTCCTAATAAAGAATGTCAAAATGACTTTAAAATAGACATAAGTTCAATTAAACATACAGCAAACAATACATATTTATCTAAAGCTTCTATGAATAACAATAAAACAATATTGTAATCATTTTTAGCTGTTCCTAACTCTTTTACCACACTATACTAAATACTACTATTTAAATAATATTAATAACATTTCATTATATAATCCTACTAAATGGTTTTATGAATAATAATTTATCCATTAAATCCTTCGATAAAATTATTTATCATGCGATCGATAAAATGAAAAAAAATCATAATATTAATTGCATGTAGTAGGCGATAAAAAAAAGTATTGTTTTATAGAAAAATGATAAAATTATTTAAAAATATTAAAAAAGAAATCATGTTATGTGTCAAATATCTTAACTTCGAAAAAAGTACATCTTATGGAAATAAAGTTCAAATCTGATCGTCGTCGCTTAAGGTAAAGTTCCATCCATTTGTCAGGGTAGGCTAAGACCATCGAAAAATGTTGATAATGGTGATTCAGTTCGAATCTGAGATTGATTCGAATAAATTTTTCAAAATTTTTAGAATTTTATGAAACGCGTTCATACGCTTCGAATATTTCACTGAGGATACGTTTAGACGCATTCACTCTTAACATTTCACACGCAAATGAAACGCATTTTGTGGCAAAAAATATTTGCATGAGTTTTTTGATAATATTATAATCAATCTTCTGTATTTATGGCGATACTCTTTCCCTTTTATAGGGTCTGTATACAGTGTCTGAATGTATAGTATGATTAGTTCTTTTTTTTGAATATACTCTTATTTATTACGTTCATGGCTGCCTGTAATAAGTATGATTAATGATTATTGAACTTAGTACAGTATGGAGAGAAATTGTCTTTGTATTAAAATACGTTTGGTAAAAGTTTTTTTTCACCCTGTAAGCGTAGGCAGAGAAAAATAATTCTAGATAAGCGAAATCGATCCGGAAAAAGACTATTCTTATGAGAAAATCAAAGTAAGACAACGTAATCGAAATATTCGTACTCATATTCAAGAAATAATGTATGTGCTCAACTCTTGCTAAATTGAACATGATGGATAGTCGTACACGTGTAACAAATGATGATGTTGAATAATTTATTGATAATATTTTAAATTTAAAAGTTTTTCTTCCTATGTGTAATAATTAATATAATTGAGAATTTTTAAAAAAAATTTTATTAAATAAGAATAAGATAAACTAAAAGTAACGATTAATTGATATAAAACAATAATAAATAAAGACTAGTATTTATTCAACCAATTTAAAAATCGAAGTGATCAATAAATACAAATTAGAAATAATTATTCAACAATAAAAAAATGTTTTCGAAGCAATTTTATATTATGAAATGGACAACAATTAATTTATTAAATTACAGAAATAAATTTATATTTTAGCAAGGATGATTTTATATATGAGCAAAGTTTTTTTTTGTTTTAGATGGTCTGACTCGCTTTCATTTTGTACCAGTTGATATATTTCTTTTTGCCTTTCATGAAACTTTGCATTATTTTAGTGTTATAGACAGCCGAACGATATACTTACAGATATAATTTTTCACGAATAATAAGCAAGTGTAAGTTGCACTCCTCTATTCACCAGGATTTTTGGCCAAATATGCGCATCATATATGGAAGTAGACAAATTTGTATGTGTATATATGTGAACACAATAAGAAAAATCAAAGAGAACAGGGGAAAAAAGCAAAAATGGGGGAGAAAATACCTGAGTAAGAAAATGTTTGGAAAATATCAAGAAAGAAAAGGGAAAAAAGAATATATATGTGTATGTTGGATGTATATAATCCATACAACATGATAGAAGAAAAGGAAACTGTATCATCTTTTTTTCCATTTCATCTGCTTCAGGATATTCCCAATTCTTTAATGATCCTCCCTATATGATAGTATGTGGTGTAAAGGTGTGCGAACGAGGGTCAATTAAAAAAAAAAGAGTTAATAACGATTAAATAAATAGACAAGCAAAAAATGTTAATCACATATATTTAGTTGAGTTTTGGTTGCAGCTTTTTTCTGAGTTTTTATTTACATTTTGAAAAATTTTTTAGTTTTTCTCAATCCTGATTGGATGATTCTTTACGGCGGAAATTTCTAGTGTCCTTGTCCGCAGTCTGATTGGTCATTTTTTTTTGTCCAATATATTATAAGAGTGTGTAGAAAAGAACATCGTTGGATAAATTGACTTATTCAGAATTGAAAAACCAAATATACCATGTTATGAAGCTAAGAAAGACGCATTGAATGACATATACTAAATCTTGTTTTCAAAATATTTTTGAAGAATTGAACTCCAATTACTTATAAGATATAAGCACTAAAAAATACCATCATTAATTAATCACTCTTGATGTTGGTAGCAATTAAAAGTATCGAAAAGAAAAAATTTCTTATATACAGTTTTGAAGAGTTTTTCATGGGCTACAAGAGTTATACTCCGCATCTTCGATCAATCTTTCTTTGATAGAAAAAAATTCAATCTTTTGACGATGAACAACAATTCCTAAAAGTTACTTACTAATGCAAAGTTTTCGTGTATCCAGTAGTACCACTACAATGTGAGTAATTTCTAAGAAAATTTGGTGAATGAACGTCTCTTCTGTAATTAGCATGATTGAAGACAGGGAAGCGATTAGCAATTGGACAACAACAACAGTAGCAGCCCGTGGAATATCGGCATATTTTTCTGTTAAAAATAGACTGACCGAAGATGTACAGTATTAAAGATTGTAGCCCATACAAAATTCTACAAAACTGTGTATAAGAAATTTTGTTTTGCAAACACTTTGGATTGATATTAACACCAACAGTGGTCAACTAATGATGGAATTTTTTGATACTCACTGTATCTTTTATCCGAGAAAAATTTTGTGAATAGTCATGATCCTTTATAATTTTCCATGATGAGAAATCATGAGTTACTAAATCAAAAAAAATATGGTAGCCACCTAATATTTTCTCAATTAACAGTCGAATGTATAATCTTACTATTAAGTTATTGCTGGAAAGTCGGATGTGCTTGAAGTTGAGGCTTTTTCTACTTCTACTAATTATTTATGTAGGTAAATGTTTAGAAAATTTTGAGTATTTTTTAAAATATAAATATTTGTCTACACCCGGACAATTATATTGGATGTTTTAGAAAAATAATAAATTGAATTTTTTCAACTAATCTTATTATCTTCAATTTAATTGAATGTTTGCATAAAGAACATGAATTTCAGCATCATTGCAAAGAAGAATCACTTTTCAATGTACACAGACATTAATTTAATGCTTAAACGTCATCTAAAAGAGTGTGCGGGTAGTAATCTTACCAATATGGAACTTGCTATCAAGCATGGAGAATGTGTAAAGATAAAATTTACCATGAAATAATCACTTTTACTCATACGATATTCTTCTATACTATTGTTTAAAACTTATTAAAATCTCTTTAGCAAATTAGTTAGAAATGAAAGAATAAAACTGACTTTAAAAAATTGCTGACGGGACAAATTTTTAACAAGTAAGAAAAATCCTAGTCGAAGGTAATCGTATCCATATAATGTATCTAATGAAAGCTGTCAAACATGTAATCGACCTATAGTTATCAAAGATGTTATGATGACTATTTAATTCAATAAAGAATATATTTATAAAATGAATATTTAAGATGTTGCTCTTTCTTTCATTCTTTCTTTCTTTCTTGTATTCTTATCTTAGCTAGACTAAAAATAAAGGTCATCAGTGATATTTTTTTTTTTAGTATTAAGACAAACGAATTTTCTTGTATAAAGATTTCTCTTAATAATGACAAGTCAATTGTTTAATATCGTTCTACTTGGTACAGCTTTTATGATTTTATTTACATCATTTCAAACGACAAGTTTACTTTCGGTATTATTACTCTTTTGAATATCCTCTATGAATAGTATTCAATTTATTTTTATTATTCTTAGCAAAGTGTATTGGAAGGAGTAAAGAATGAGACAAAAAATGGATCTAATTTTCATGGTAGTGGTTATATCAGGTAAGAATATTATATTGTAATACATAAAATAAAACTAATAATAGATTTTTAACTAAATATTGTCAGTAAGATTAGAAATTTATTATTCAGTTTGTTAAACAAAAAATAATTTTAGAAAATATTATATTACGAAATTCAAGATAAATTAGAAATTTAATATGATATTTATTTACAAAAATTTGATACTCAAATTTATCTTTCATATGATAGAAAAAGAGTCATAAATAATGTTAATCATTAAATTAGTTTTTCTATCTGACAACTATTACTATGAATTCATTTCAGTCAGACTATTATATATTCATGTTTTACAATTGTCAATTTTTTTGTTCCTGGAATTATATCAATTCTTGGTCCATCAATATCAATGTTGCTTGGTGGAATAACATATTTGTAGGAAAATTTCTTTGGAAAATATCTCTTATTATAAATGCTTCTCTTTTTTTTTCCTAGTCTTTATGTACTTTCATATATATCTCCAATGACTTGGTCATATTATCTTGTATCAGTTTTAGTTGGTATTGGTGCTCCTATATTATGGACTGCACAAGGTGCTTATTTAGCTATTAATTCAGATGATTCAACAATTAGTCGAAATTCAGGCATTTTTTGGGCTCTATTTCAAATTAGGTAATTATTAAATATTTTGATTTATTATATTATATTTTATTTGTTTTTTTTTCTATAAAATTAGTCTTTTATCTGGTAATATGTATATTTATTTATCATTAAAAACAGAATTTATAGATCATACAACACGTTATCGCTTATTTGTAATATTTTCTATTATATCTGCTATTGGTTTAGCTATATTTATTTATATCATTTGGCGATCATATGTAGAACGACATCAAAATACATTAATGAAAATTTATAAAGATAAAAAAAGCAATTTAACTGATGTTCATAAAACATTAAAATTAGTTTATCAATTATTAAAAACACGTAATATGCTTCTTTTACTTGTACTATTTGCTTATTTAGGTAAATTTTCATCAATTTTTTTTTTTTAAATATATAAAATGTATTTAAGGTTTATCACCAACGTTTTTTGTGGTAGTTTATGGTACATCTATTGGTCATTATGTAAAATATGGAGGTAAGAATAAAAGATTTGTTTTCAAATGAATATTTATAAATGATTTATTTTAGATACTCGAAAACGATTAATTGGTTTACATGGTGTTCTTATAGGTATTGGAGAAATTCTTGGTAATTTATTTAAAAAAAAATAAATTTTCGAATTAAAATATAAAAGATATTTATATAGGTGGTGGTTTATTTGGATTTATTACAAAACCAAAAACATCATCACAAAAAGCTTTAATGGTTTTTATTGGTTTTGTATTACAAATAATTTATTATTATTCTGTATTTATTAATTTTCCATTGGATGCATCAGCTCATGAAACTCATAAAAAATCATATGTTGAATTTAGGTATAAAAATAAGAAAATAAATAATTTGAAATAAATTTTTTTTTTCTATAAAGTTTAACAACAAGCCAAGTAATAACTTTTATGGGTTCATTTATTGTTGGTCTTGGTGATAGTAGTTTAAATACTCAAGTAATTTATATAGAATAGAATATTTCTTTTTCAAATCTAAATTTTCTTTATAAGTTATTGAGTGTTTTAGCTAGTCGATATAAAGAAACTGCTGCATCAGCTTTTGCAATATTTAGACTTGTACAAGTAAATATTTATTTATTTATTTATTTATTAATAATATATTGTATTTTAGGCGTTAGGAGCTGCGATTGCATTTTCTTATGCTGGTTCTTTAGAAATTCAATGGCAATTATTGATTGTTATAATATTTTTATTTATTGGTATATTAGGATTTTTTTCGGTTATATTTAATGATACAAGTACTGGAATATCAACATTTGTAACTGTACAAGAAAATGATAATGAATATGGTACTTATCCACATTCAATAGGTTCTTCATTTGGATAATAAAAAAATTTGATTTTTTTTAAACTTATATTTAAATTTTTGTATAGTAGTTTATTTTGATCAAATAAATAGATTGATAGTAAAGAATAAATTGATTATTGCTTATGATCTCTTAAACAAGAGATCATAAGCCTGGAGTCTCTTGATTTTGATCTAATCTGACTCAGCAACTTCTACTTGCAGTCAAAATGATAGTTAACATATGAAGTATTTTCCTCGTTAGAAAATTATTTAAATATAATTGTTTTTAAAAAATCAAAAGAGGATATTCCTCTTCATTTCTTCTTTTTATTCTGTTCTTTCATTGAATATTTTGTTGTTTGTTAACATCAAAATAACGAAAAACAACGAATTTTATTTTATTTTTTTTATCATAAACGTTGTATTTATCATTTATGAAGATGTTGTTGTAGCATTTTTGCCTGCACGTTTACCGCCTGTTGTTGTTGCTGTTGTTGTTGTTGTTGTCGTTAAAGCTAATCGTTGACCACGAAGTAATGCAGATGCTCGACGAAGTGCAGCCTAAATAATTTTCATTAATATATATATATTAAAATCTTTACAAATAAAACAAACCATCTTAAGATCTTTACGATAGTGTTGTTTACGAATTGTTCGTCGAATACTGGTTAATGTACGACGTGAATCTTTAGTAAGTTGAGCCTTATGAAAACGTTTAAGTGGTTTTTTTAGATCTAAATAATAAATTCTATTTGGAAAAAAAACTTTAAAATAAATTTTAATTCATACTTTTAGTACTGCCTGTTGTAAAAACAACACCTTTACCCTTTTTGGCAGCTTCAACACCAACTACTTTTGGATGAATAAGACCATTATAACGAAAAGTATTACGATTTTTTAAATTATTTGGTTCCTTAAATAGATCAAATGAAAATTTTACAATAAAAATTTAATTTACAAACTGTTGTAAATGTGCCTAATTTTCGTTTATGTAAAAATGATGAATTATTACGAAGAACCATCCATTGAACATGAGATGAGGCTTGTTCGAATCCTATAATATTATCATAAATTATTATCAAATAATTTCAAACAAACAAAAAACAGAAGCCTACGTCCACGAGCCATACTACTGATGACAAATGACAAGAAAAAATAATCTAAAATGAAAGAAAATTATTTCTTTTTCAATGTCTTATTCTATTAAAGAAAATAAATAAAAAAAAATACATAATTTTTGTTTTTATTCATATTCATTATTGGTTAACATTCTTAACCATACTAAGGTATATATTAGCGTACTTCATTTTATCATTAATGCATTCATGTGTCAGTTACTTTTTTTTCCAAAGATGTCTCTAATATCGGATTGAATCATCATTGTGACATTTGATTATGATCAATAGAGTTTCATTAAAGGATCATTATTTTCTAAATGATTACTAGTCAAATATTGTTAGGTATAACAGGTTTAAGTGCATCACTCTATGGATATTATGTTAAAAAACAACATAAGAAAAATCCAAAATATAAAGCTTTATGCGATTTTGGACCGAATACAAGTTGTACTAAAGCATTATCAAGCAAGTGAGAAAAATATTTTGAAATATGTATATATTTAATTGTGAATATTTATTAAGATATGGTAATGGATTTGGACTTATGAGTATTGCATTTGGTGAAAATAGTCAATGGAATGCATCGAATATTAATTTAGGTATTGGATTTTATTGTTCACAAATTATTTTTGGTAAGAAATAAAAAAGAATTTAGTTCTTTTAGAATATATTTTTATAGGTTTAATAGCTACACCATTTTTTAATAAATTGGCTTTATTTTCGTCAATATTAGCTTGTCTTAGTTCAGTCTATTTAGCTGGTATTTTAGCATTTGTTCTTAAAGATTTTTGTCTTGTTTGTGTTGCAACTTATATAGTAAATGCTTGTCTTCTTTGGTCAAATATTCAAACAGTTTATTCAAAACATTAATGAAATATTTTATGAAAAACAAAAATAATTATTAATCAAGTATGAAAAATTTGCTCGTTGATGATTTATTATTAAACCTACACATTATTTTAGTCATATTAAAAGAAGAAAATTATTATTATTATAATATATTTTTTTATTTGTATTTAATAATCATGCAATTTTTTTTTTAATAAATAATTTTATGATAATATGATTAGTATTACTAACTACTGAAGCAATCACTCGAATGTATAAGTTTTTTTTCTATCGAACCTCAGTAAGCAATTTGATTGTATTCTACAATGAAGTTAATTTTTTACGAAAGTAATACGATCAACCAATGAATAATTATTTTTATGTCTCTACATACAATATAATATTCGTGATAAAAAATGTCCATGATGCATTCCACTAATTCCAAATATTTAAATAACTTTTGTAATGATATGGTTTTTGTTAAGTAGAACCTATCCAAATTAGACAAAATCTAGAATGAATTGTACACTTCTATCTTCATTCTCGAATTATATTAATATTTAAATTTTGAGAAGTCTTTATCATGCTTGTAAATATAGGATAAAAATCTAGAAATGATTTTATCTTTTAATTGTTTGAGGAAGAAAATTGTTTTCACACTGATTGAAAAAAGTTTCTCAATATTCATATCATCTTTTTCTGCTGGAAATCATCAGTTAACTACGATTAATTGGTGATTGAAATCTAAACCGATTGCTTTGTTCAGTTATTTTAAAAAAACTAAATTATTGTTGTTTTTAATTAAATCTTATCTAATAACTTATTACAATGTAATTATAAATTTATGAAATAAATTTGATATATCATCATTACGCAGTAAGAAAAAGGTAAGAGGATAGTGATTAGAAAGCATGAATGATCATGGTGAACCGAACAATTAATCGACCGATACTGATTGGTCCGAAGGCGATTATGTTAGAGACTATTTACTAGAAATTCGACATATGCAATTGCTAGTATTTCCCGAAATAAGTTTTTTTGTGAAGCGATTAAGAAATTTGCTATCTCATATTGGTTCATTTCACAAACTACCCATTTTCAAATACCAGATACGATATTTCGTAACAATCTTTTGCCATCACGTATAATTACGATTGTTTAAAAAGCACGATACTTTAACCATAAAAGACATCATAATATGTTGATAAAACTGAAGATCAGACATTACTGATTGATAATTGTTATTTCACTCGAAATGAACAAGATTTTAACTCTGTAGTACAACTGTTAACAAAAGACATTATTTGATTTTGTATGTTGCAAAACATATTTAGTAAATCGTTAACACATGTTTGCTTTTGGATTTTTTAATTGGTAAAAATAATAAATATTCAAATTAAGAATATCAATGTTCACATATTTGTGCGTTCCATTCTCAAGACATGGAAAGTCAAAAACTGTCTATATTTCTCCAGAATGACAATTTAATATATGCTTTACTCTCTAGAGCTCAGAATCATCTTTTGAAATTCCTAAATTCTATAAAAAAACGAAGTCAACATGTGTCTTTTTAATTGTTGATACTACTTAATTTATATATTGATTGATAACTTTATTTCAAGTCAAAAAATCATAATTCTAACGTAATAAATGAGGTTTATCAGATGAATGACTGTAATGTATCATAGCATTTCAAATCTCAACATACATTATAGTTGGTTGTGTGATTACTGCTTAAGAGACAGTTACGGATGTTTTTCAAAAGTGATGTAGTTTATATGCTAATGTGTATTAATGGCAACAAGAGAGAAGAAAAAATTGAAAAGAACGAAAAAACCAGCGATATCATTCATATATGATAGTGTACCTAATGATCTTTTCACCATGTTCTTCACTTTTACATATTCAATATATCGATCACAACTTATTTTTATCTCTTTTTCTACTTTTTCATATCATTTCTTATAATTTCAAATGAAACGAAATGCTTTGTCTTTTTGTTTCTTGTATATCTTCTGTTGTAGATATGTGCTAGTATCAATATAATACTAATGTATTACTACTTTACTTAGGTATGTCATAAAGTCTGAGAAAAAGTTTTCGGAGTAGAGGAATCAATTGGTACCTTTAGTTTTTAAAACTTTTGAAATCTATTTGTTTACTTAGAGAAAACAACGCTATTTATAAGAATTTAACGGTGAAGACCGATTTTTTCGATACCATTAATCGTTATTACCTTGAAGATTTATTAATTTCATCGTTAGACCAATTATCGATGAATCGGTTATCGTCATCGTTGTATCCCTAGCTGTTTACGTGAGAAATTTGATCTTAAACCTTTTTAAAACTAATGCTACCAATCAATTCTCCGATCTCGAAAGTCTTAGACAAACTTTTTCACATATATGAGCGAACGGGTATACTGACGTTAGAATATACCTATTCAATTTTCTTTAGATCTTCAACAGTTATGTGAATATGACGAAAGCCAAGTGATACATCGAATTGGACAATTTAGAACACTTCAGTTAATTCGTTTATATTTTTTGCTCATCATTTGTGAAGACTTCAATTCAAAACAAAAACAGATAAATGAACAAATTCTTATAATAGTGGTATAAATTCATATGCTAAGGGCAATAATAATGAATCTACTAATCACTAACAGCATCAAACAATATGATATGGATCTGATCTGTTTCTTGGAACAAAAGCGACTTATTCAACAAATAATTATTTTTTCTGAATAAAAAAACATTTCATTCGTAAGTAAAAGCTTTAACTTAAAAACTACTTTGTATTAACTATAAATAAGACTTTAATTTTCCAATAAACTCAGCATTTAAAACAAAACATATTATTCGTATTAAGCCTAATTAAAAAAGCGTCGGCGAACACTATACCTTTTAACTTGGAAAAAGAAGATTTTCTTATGATTATTTAATTAGACAATTGAGAAATCTATCGATACTTCTAAGTTCACAGAAGGTGGAATGCATTTCGAGTTCCCATTTCTGAGAGAAATAAGCTTGACTAAAATTTGCTCATATTTTAAACTGGTTAGTCTGACGATAGTCCTGTTAATTTTATCCAAATATATTTAATCTTATTCACATACAATATAATATCGTATATAATTAGATTGTTGTGGAAAAAAAACTGAAATCCATTTATAGATAAAAAGAGATTTACAAAAATGTTTTGATATCAAATAATTAGATTATAAGACGTTGTATGATTTTCGCTATAAATCTCAGGGAGTACTTAACAAGATTTTGTCAAAGAACGATACAAAAATGTTTTCATTTATAAGGTTTCATATAATCTTAAATATAAATCTACGTGTATAACTCAGTAGTTTTTCCGCTTAATTTTTATCGATTTAGCATGAGTGATATAGACTATAAAGTCAAATTAGTATCACAGATATTACTTAGTTTACTGATTATGCGACAGACACATGGAATAAAAAAACAAATAAAAGGATCATATGTCTTTTCACACATAACAGCTGAATGAAAAAAAAATATACGCGGGCAAGTGTATAATACTGCCCTATTATTAAACAGAGAGGAAGATAGAAAGAAACAAAAATCTAACTTTTAACAGAAATTCGATTAGATAATTCAAAAAAGAACATTCAAAACAAAAAGCTTCACAAAATATACTGATGATTGCCAGCAAACCTTTTACTAATATATATTAGACAACGATTGAAAGTTTTTAAATTCAATGCACATTTCAAATTATTTAAATATAAAATGTTCGACATACAAGTGCGGGAATAATTATTCGTGCAATCTCAATAATGATAATAATTTTCATTGTTTCTGATTTCAAAAAAATTGAATTGTGCACCCCATTAAATGCAGAAAAGAACAATTAATTGAATCAAAGTTTACTTTCATTTATATTGTGAATATTTTATTATTCTTCTTAAATTTTTCTGACGTTATTGAATCATTAAGTTACTTGTTGAACTTTTCTCTATTACGTAAGACTTATATGCTTGTCTTTAAGGCTATATTCATCTTAACATGTGATCATTCTTCTATCCCTCTTTCTTTGAGATCCTCACAGCTATCTAATAATAAATAGAAAATATATATTATTGTCGCTATAATACACGTCTAAAATAGTATTATGAAAGCACTTCTAGTTTTTGGATTTTTTCATAAAGATGTCTTAAAATAGAGTCACTACTTTTGAAATAATTAATTCTATTTATTTATTAGAAATGAATTATAAAAAAAATGTCAATCAACAAGATTAGTTTTTATCGTACAAGTATTGAATAATGTGATGATTCTTTTTGTATTTATCAAATCTTTAAAAGTCTGTATTTGGACTATCTGTGATAAAAAGAGAAATCGTATGAATACTTTTTGCCATAATTGCAATTATCCAATTAAAAAATTCATTTTTGTTGCAAATATCTTTAAATTAGAAAGCTGTGCTTTTATTTTACTGTGTATTTATTTTAAAGTATACATATAAGATAAATATAACTCATCATAAAAGATTTCTAGAAACTGAAACAAGGAATTACAATGAACTATAGAATTTTTTAAAAACAATTCATGTAGTTTTTTCAAATGAAAATCATTGTTGAAAATAGAATTTTAATAAAGAGGAATAGTCATAATTAAGAAATATATTTTCAAAATGCTTAGGGACCGTTTCAACTCATTTTTGAAATTTTTTTCTAGGAAAAATTGAAAGCATTATTTAGAAGGCAAATAATCACCCCTAGCGCCCTCCTCTAAATTCACCACTAATGATAATATAACTCAATAATCTACTATATAATCAACCAATATTCCTAACTACCACATTTTTTGTTAATTCTGTTTTTAAAATCCTTTCACATTATTGCTTACAAATTTTTTTCTACATTACTTTCATACTTAGTAATACTTTTCGGCCTCTACCTTTTACATACAATCCATATTATTCTATTCAGAGGTCAAAAAAACGTTCGTCTCACATATAAACTTTCACGATACGAGGCAAATAAATATAAAAATGAAAGGAAGTCGAAGAAGAATCTAGAAAAACGCATTTTTTCTTCTAATAATAAACAACAAACAATTGTCTTTTATGCAAAATTACATTGTTATTTTTTTTACATTTTGACAACCATTTAATAAATTTTAACAAAAATATAATTATATTAACTAAAATATACAATCATATAATGTAAGTTTATTTTTATTTTTAATTATTTTATTCAATACTGAAAAGTGAATGAAACAGTTTTGAGATGTATGAAACGAATTATATTTTGAGAAAAAAATATTTTATTTCATATCTATTTTTTTTTATTTATATAAAAAATGCTTTTAATAACCTTTATTAATTATACTTGTTTTAGTTCAATTTAGAATAATTCAATGTCTGAATCCCCAACTCATCCAACTGATGATAAAAAATTATCGACTAATACAGATAATATCTGTCAAGTATGTGGAGATAAAGCATCAATTATTAACTATGGTGCATTAAGTTGTATATCATGTCGAACTTTTTTTCGTCGAAATGGTTTTGACATTAAAGTTTGTTTTGAAAATATATAACTAGAATAATTTATTTGTCTTGTATTTAGAGAGTTCCTGCATGTCAATATGATGGTAATTGTGAAGTGAATATATTAACGAGAAAACTTTGTGCTGGATGCCGCTTTGCTAAATGTCTTGCTGTAGGCATGACTCCGGAATTAATTCGTAAAGGAGATTTACGTGGTACAAAACGTAAATCTACTGAACCTGATACCCAAGAATTTGTCGAATCTCGACCAGTGATGGTGCGTACGAATTGAAAAATGCTATTAACCTGTCCACAAAATAATGGAACGTAAGATCAGTGCTTATGAATGAGTTTCACAGATTTTGTTAGAAATTAAATGCAAAAAGAAACGTCATATTTCAAAGCTATTAAAACAAATATTTTCTATTAAAGATTACAAAACTTTAATAGTCAATTATTCTAATATAATATCGTTTGAAAAATGAAAATTTAAAAAAAAAGTTTACTATTAAAAATTGCATGAATCAATATTGTTCTCAAAGTACAGCATGTTAATAAAAAAAATAATATTTATTAGAATGATTTTTACTAAATCTACTCTAACTCAAAAGCTTTTAAATATGAGATTGTTCGTATCACTCTTTCTTTATTACTAATTAAAAAAAAACGTCATTATAAATGATTAAAATTATTTAAAATATTAAATATTTTATTTTTCCATTTAGACTATACCACAAGCAACTACATTAAATCTTCCATCAGATGGTTTGAGTTCAAATTTGAACAGTTCAGAATGGAATATAATATCTAATGTTGTGCATGCATTTGATACATTTAGTCCAGTAAATGAAATTCGACATACTATAGAAACAATAAATACATCAGCATCTAGTCTTCAATTTGATTTATCTCAATCGCTTAATATAGTATCTTTATTTACCAAATCATTACAATTATTTATTTGTTCTACACCTGATTTTAAAGTTTTGACAATATCTGAACAATGCTCACTTTTTCAACGTAATATACTTGGTCTTATATCTATTGGTGGAATTTATTTAATGCGTGAATCTGGTATATTTAATAAACCTGAAAATGAAATGGCTATTTTACCTTTATATGGAAATGATATTGTACAACAAATAAAAATAATTAGTACACAACTTGATAGTGATCCAATAGTTATTAAACTTATAGTTATTGCACTAGCATTTTCATCAAATTGTTTTATAAAACATCCTCCTGGAAATATTGATAAAGATAGTTTCTTATTAGGTACATATCGTTTATTTGGAAGTCAAAATGTTTATATTGAACTTATATGGAAATATTTAATTCATCGATATAATTATCTTGAAGCAGTACAACGATTTTCTGTACTTATCAAACAATCTCTTGATATACTTAAATTATCAATTGAAATCTATGAAAATAATCAAATATTTCGATCATTTATTGATGATACAATTGAACAAGTTGAAAAATCTTTAATAATTTATGAAAAATCAATTATACCATTATGGGGAAAAATATAATTTTTCATTGTGCTTTATATATATACATATTTATTTTCTTTCTTCTTCTATTCTTATGTCAGATATTTCAAAAAAAAATTGTATTTTAACTGAAAACCAATGTAATGATTGATAAATAAAATGAAACTATCAAAGAAATTTATTTTATAATGACTTTATTTTAAAAGACAATCATACAGCAAATCTTATTTTGATATCAAACTATGTTTTATAATTATAATTTTTCTATTATCCATTTAAAGATAGAAAAATACTTGAATGCGCTTATGTATCAGCAAGTATTTCATCATTTTTAAATTAAATCTTTGCTCAATAGATAAATCTCAATGAATTATTAAGTATCTTAGAATAATTTGATTTTTTATATTTTACCAGCAATATAACGGGTGACCCATAATAGATGGCTAAACTTCGTATTGCATTCTTTCATCTCAGAATACGTTTTGTTAAAAAAACACAATATATCACAAGATGCATAGTGAAAAGCTCCACAGTTTACAAAGTAAAACTGATTATAATTATTCTCAAAATAATCGCTACTTTGTAGATTGTCAAGCTTTTCACACTGTATCTCGTTATATATTTTATTTTTTTTAATAAAACCTGTTTAGAGAATAAAATGTGCACTGCAAAGTTTAGCCATATATTATGAGTCACCTATTATTGAGTTTTTATTATGTAAAGACATTCAATATCTTTACTAGATAAACTGTGATTAGACACAAATTCCTAATCTTAGACAGTCACTTAGAACTACTACTGATTTTTGAAAGGAGCAGAGGTAGGTGCAATGCTTATAAGTTTTTTGACGAAAAGAGTTCGAAAACTATGATTTTCAGCATTTGAAAGAGGAATTCTACGGACGTAAAGTTGAAAAGACAGGCAATTTTGTTTAAAAACAAATTTTTTTTGGAACAATTGCCACTTTTCAGCTTTGTTTTGCGAACATTTACTTGGAAATGCTTAGGAAATTTTTCATTTTCAGATGTATTTGGATTCCATAGATCCTTCTTTCGAATGATGGAAACCGCAGCTCTCCAGCCTTTTTCGTTGAAAACTTCTAAGTATTTTACTCACTCTTGTTCTGGTTAAATATCAATAAGTAAACAAATAACGCATAAAGAATAATACTGTTTATATTTTCGAAATTTTTCCTCGATCACCCCCTTTATGGAAACACATTTTTATCAAAAGATGGCGCTTGAAATTCTACACAAAATGATATATTCTATTTAATTAGTATAGTTTCCTTCATTTTTTAAATAAAATTCAATCGTACAGAATGCAAATTTTTTTCTTTATACATATTTTTGACTAAACATTTTATTTCATCTATTAATCTCGTTGTTGCTGTTACATGATTCCAATTCTCATAGATTCAAGTAATTCATTCGATTAACTGTCATTTCATCAATATAGATTAGATGAATTTCATAGTTAATGATATTTCAAGATGAATGCAGGGAAATTTTCAGCACAATATTTTGGTCCGGATGACGCGCGTTAGAATTTGCACCATCTTGTTCACAGATCCAGCTGTTTCTTTATACGTTGTTATTGAGCTTTAAATCCATTAAAAGATTTCATTAATGCACCTTGTAGCATCCCTTGCATCATCTACTAAAATTATCGACACTACAGGGTTCTTTTTTCTAAATATTTTAATTTCCTAAATCATATTAATTTTTAAATCGTCCAGATATTTATTTGGCTATTGACTAATAGATACAGCTGTCAGATTGAGAATCAAATAATTCTTGTGCCACTATAGAATCTTTGATGAACTCATTATAAACTTACAGTAGGATAATCGTTCAGCTCTTTATTTTGATGAATCAACGATTGATCAGAAAAAACCGTACCTTGACATGCTTCAAAGCTTCTATTAGTTAATTTTAGGAGAAAAAAAGATTATCAAAAAAAGTATGTTTCCAATAATATGGACTACTATTGCATTTCGTAGACACACTATTCACACATTATTTAGTAGATTTTTGTAAGTTCTGCTTCAAAGAAAAGATTTTAAAATGTTTCAATATATAGATTTTTATACAACTCGACAAACTCTATCTAATTATATGAAAATATTAAAGAAAAACAATTTAATTGATTTTTAAATTATTCATTTCTTTGAAAAAAAGCGAAATTTTTGTATTTCGATCAAAGGTGATAGTTTTACAAAGTAATATGGAAAGTCGTTCAGATAACTAAAAACTTTGTGTATGCATCTATAATTTAGACACGATCCTGTTGATAAAGTTCAATGAAATAGCAAAGATATACGAATAAATTTTTTCTTCAATGACTTTCCGGTCATTCTGTAAACCCATGATTCTTTGTAAAGATATGAGTCTATTTAAGTATATCAATTGAATTTTTATTTTTCTCCCTCATTTATTTGATTGATCAGTAATGTGAATAAGAAATTTCATTTCATTGTTCATTCATTCATTCACGGTCAAACTGAAATAATTAAATACATATTGAAATAAGAAGGAAGATGAAAACAAACATGCATTAATAATGTACGTGATAGTTAATGAGATTACCAACATATTGTAGAATTTGGACAAAGAAAAATTGTTCACATAGTCATAAGGCACTCCATGTAACTTTTCTTTACATATGACATGTGATACGTACCAAATTACATATAATCATTGACACTTTATGCTTTATTAAATCGAATCCGACGATCGTATATTGTTATTTTCCTTGTCTTTCGTCTCTTGATGGATTCGTAGAAATGATTTTTTTTCTCACGAAGAATATCTAAAGCATTAAAATGTCATAACTAACTTGTAATGACTAATATTATTTCTAAATTTGATATTATACCAATGCCTATACTTGGTAAATAAACACTTGTCAATAGTTTATATGTCACAATTGATATGAGACTTCAATTGAGTTCGATATACTTGAAATGCAACAACAAAAGCATTTATTAAGAATAAAACTCAATAAACAATTTGAAATAATTTATTTAGTTGAGAAGTTCAATATGTAATTTTTTTTTTTACCATTATACATAGGGTGATCAAAAAGGTCTTGGAACATTCTTATTCTTATTGAATAAAGGATGTTGACAAAAAATTTATCTCATCAAATGTTCAAAGTACTCGACCTGATTCCTTATGCAAAGTTTCATTCGATCAATCCATTTCTGAAATATCTTTTAAAATTCATCCTTTGGTATAACATGAAGCTTCTTGATCACAACTTGTTGTGACGATTTCGACTTAGAATAGCTGGCAAATTATCGTTTCAAATAACTAAGCAAACAGAATCTGTCGTCTAAAATGGTCGGACATGCTTGGTGATGGTCGGATGATATCGATAATTCATGTTGAGGTACCCGTCGTGCTAGCTGTTTTACCAGGTTTTTCGCTATTTTCTCGCTTCTCAAATGTGTCTAGGCAATCAATCATGGTGATTCTGAATCAGAACGAACTTTTGCATCGATTGATATATTTTTTATCCCCCAGACATACTTAGTTATATTGACATTGTTTTGATGATTGCTGATGATTATGTGTTTCTGTCAGTCTATGAGAATTTGTATTAGAAATTGCTCATTGTAAGGTATTGTGGATAGAATGATTGTGGCTGAATGTAACTTAACGGGAGTGTTCTCGTCATGCTTAGGTTTATTATTAGTGGACAAATGTCGGTGTTGGGTAGAGAGCCTTGTAAGTTGTTGTAGGTGATGTTTGGGATGGTAGCACGACGAGCTATAGTTCTCTGAGTAGTTTTGAATTGATGATGGAAGATGATGCTCGAAAACTATTGGTCGAGAGGATTGGGAATGGTTTGAGAAAAGATAACTAAGGAAATAGGGTTTGGTACTTCATGTATTACAATGAGTATTACGTGGATGGAATCTGATTGGTTGTCGTGCTAGCTTCACTTCGATAAGATTATTTCATATTGTTGAACTACACATCCATAAATAAACATCAACATACAATTCCTAGTAGAATTAATGTAAAGAGAAATTAAAAGTTCACTGATGTATTATTGCAAAAAAAACTTCTATTAAAAAATGATGAAGAAAGATAATGCGACATATGTCTTGATTGTTCTTTTTACAAAAGATATTCTGTTGTGAATCTCATTAATATTTCTATAATCATGTCTATTATACTGTAATATAAAAACTACAAGACACACATGCAGTATAATCAATTGTTGTTATTAAAATTTGTATAGACGAAATCCTTTACGTTGAAATTAATTCTCCCATAATCAAAATAACAAAAAATAAGAAAATAATGTATATTTATAAATAAGCATCGATGTTGATATATATATATATATTTAATACAAAAGATTTTTCAAAAATCAATTAAGCTTTGAATTAAATTACTAATTAAACAACTCAGTAATGAGAGTGAGAGTTTTCTTGTTTTATTTCTATTTTTGTTTTTGATTTTTTAATTTTTCTAATATATTAAAAAAATAACCTTAACCACCTTTCGAAATATATTAAAATGTTTTTTTTATATTTTTTATATTCTGTATAGTGAAAATTCATTCTAAAACAGAATAGCTGTAAATTAACTATCATTATAACTTCTGCCAATGAAATATGTCATTTCGACCATGGTTACCATATGGTAACTACATTACAGACACACAGACAGGCACAGGTGAATTTTCGTTTCTAGATCTTAGTCTTTCAGTCTAGAGACTATATTTAGCTGACCACTAGAGTACAACGTGAGGCAGCATAATCACTTAATGCCCAATGATAATCTGTATCTGGTCTAGCACAAAGTTGTTTCGCTAAAATACATGTCATAATAGTTGGAAATAGTTGATGAAGTTAAATATTCATAGATTGATTTATATCATAAAATAATTTTTTACAATATAAAGATTTCTTTTCTAGCAATACACTTGTCATTCTCATTGAGTAGCATTAAATTAACTTTAACACCTTCAAAAATAAATAAATAAAACAATTTGTGGTAAAATTTAGTGTAGATCAATTTCTGTAGATAGACTAGCAATAGTTTTTTGAAATAATAAATAAGATCATTTCAGTAAAAATCAAACAGCAAGTTATACTTGACGTTTCTGTTCTTCAGGACTAACACATGCTTCGGTTATTTCTTTCATAAGAAATTTGTTATTCCCAAAACATGAATTCTTTCGAAAATACTTATAGAAGGAAAGTGATCGTCTAAGAATTGAGAGATTTGTTTTTCTGCATCGGATTTTTAAAGATTGCTGTTTACATGATAAAATAACATTCTTTCATCTCCACATTTTCACTTGTATATACAAGAAATAAGGATGCCTGAATTTTGTTATCTATCATTGAGATTGCATACCTCTCCTAGGACAATAATAGAACACGTGCTAAAACTTGAGAGAGGATTCCTTCATATCGAGAAAAACATGCAAGGTTTTCCATGATGAAAAACGACTGAACATTGTGAAACTCAACTACAGAGTTGCCAAAAATGTTTTACCAGAAGAGTAACACAAACATTTCAAACGACATACATCACTAATTTTATATCAAATTAAAGCGCATTCAAAAATGGCATTTTTTTATACTAAATTGTACGAGTAATGAAAACATTTCGATGTCGAAAATGAGAAACTTTACTCTTTTTTGGAATAAAAAAATTAAGACCTCATTGACTCAACAATGGATTTCTGCATTTTCTTTTAATATTTTTACATGGTTGGATAGAGCTTGTCGAGCTCTACAAAGCTATATATATTAAAAAAATTTAATGCCAATTTTCTAAGTTAAAAAAATTACAAAACCATTTGAAAAATGCGAAAGAAAAGTTTAAAAACTCATTTTTCTCATTTGAGAAAAAAAATACTCAATTTTTCAATCAAAATAGTATTTTTCATAATTTTCACCAACAAAGATATTTTGAAATGTAATCACTAGACGCAATTTTTCACGCTGCATCCGGTGATTACATTTCGAAATATCTTTGTTGGTGAAAATTATGAAAAATACTATTTTGATTAAAAAATCGAGTATTTTTTTTCTCAAATGAGAAAAATGAGTTTTTAAACTTTTCTTTCGCATTTTTCAAATGGTTTTGTAATTTTTTTAACTTAGAAAATTGGCATCAAATTTTTTTAATGTATATAGTTTTGTAGAGCTTGACAAGCTCTATCCAACCATGTAAAAATATTAAAAGAAAATGCGGAAATCCATTGTTGAGTAGCTGAGGTCTCAGTTTTTTTATTCCAAAAAAGCGTAAAGTTTCTCATTTTCGACATCAAAAATTTTTCATAACTCTTACAAGTTAATATCAAAATATCTCATTTTGAAAGCGCTTTAATTTGATATAAAATTAGTGATGTATGCTGTTTAAAATTAGTGTTACTCTTCTGGGAAAACATTTTTAGCAACCCTGTACATAACTTTTCAGCATCACATAGTGCTGTGCAATTTTTTCTAAAATGAGAATCAATCATTAATAGTTGATATTTGTTAACATTTGAAAATTTTCATTAGCCTATAAATACAACATTTATCATGTTTTTCATTTTATTAGATTCATCCTAGCAAGAATACATTTACTTATTTATAACAAAGGAAAGTAATCACGAAAACCTTCAAAACGTAAAAATGCTGGTTGCATAAATAATGTTTTCACTTTGGCACAATTGCGCCGTGTTTCTTTTCTTGTAAATTGCTTTGTTACAGCTATCAAGTCAGATACCTTGATTGTTAGGTCCGTCAGACAAGGCATATATGTCTTTGTTTCATATAGAAATTGTTCAACATAATCTCTATGTGCATAAGTCAAATCAAGTGTAGTTAGATGTGGATATTCAATAGCTGAGTATAATTGACAATTGTCAGATGAAAATGTCATAAGATCAACTAATAACGGTGATCGTACATTATAAATATGTAAATCTTTCAATAATGGAAACGAACGGGCAATTCGAACAAAGAATTCATGTGTGAATGGATCATTATCTTTCACATGTAAATACGTAACATAATTGAATACAATATTTGGAAAATTATTGCCAAGATCTTTCAGATAATCAAATTGAAAAGGAAGTGAGAAAATTGAGCATGCAGCTCTCTCATCACAAACATAATTGACCATACTAGTGACATCTTGTAGTCCAATATTCGTTAATGTTTGTTGAACATCTTCACTAGATAATTTGTAGGATAAATTAACCGTTTCGACATAAGTGCAAATATAGAAAGTAAATGAATGAAGTTGTGGCATACAATCAAAAATATCATGTTGAACACAAGTACCATCAATGACACTATTTCGACCTTTTATAGTAATATTTAAAATTAATTTTTCTAGATTTGACATACGACGCAAAAGTGAAGTAATTTTATCATATTGTTGTAATTCATCGAACATTTTTAACGAGAAACATTTAAGATTGCATAATTTATTCTGCAAAAGACAAATAAAAAACATTTTTCTTGATGATCAACATGGTTAAATCACACCCATCGTTATTTACACTGAGTGTCTGTGCTATATTCTATCTGTTAATGATCACAAATGACAAATTTCTCAGTTGGACACTCTTATTTTAGAGAATGAAAAGCGAAGTGTTGAAATAAATGACAGATAAAATTTTTATTTTATTCATACAAGAATTTTTAATGCCCTGAGGCTGTTTAATACACCTCCATACCATACCATATTGAGAATAAAGGAACAGGACAAGGAAATAGTAAAGGACCACCACGTACAAGTAAATTAAGAAGAGATACAAGAACAAGTAGACGTAACTCCACATTACACAGACATACACACACAGAGTAGGAAGGAGAGCATCTCAGAGGTAGCAGGAGTCATAAGACCCTCCAGAATTTGAAGTGATCTTGTCTGAGGAGAAGAAGTGTTACGTTTGTTAAAGAAAGGATTGAGGATGTACCATAAGAGATTTCAAATCATCAATTGACAGGAGTGGAATGGAGTTCACATTACTATTCTCAAACGACCATAGACATTTCTCAATGGTTAAAATATGGTCTTAAATTCGTCTCGACCTTCTAATGTATTTAACTTGAAGATTTCTGAATGACAGATAAAATTGCAATCATACCTCAATTATTTGAAAAAATTTTCACTCCATTCAGTCCTAATAATTATTCACAACGGATAATATTTAATCAAGAATTAAACAGAGCAGTCTAGTTGTCAATGTGAAATTTATCCTTAACAATCTTATTTAATTATAATTTCTACAAATTTTTTATTGATCCCTTTATTAAATAAGAATTTCTAGTAGATGCAAACTTATTGTCGATGATTCCGATATATTCATCAATACTTATCAGTTTTTCCTCTTCTCAAGATGAATTTTATCCATCCGATCTCTTGTTAAATCTTTTGAGTAAAAATTCAAACTACATTAAAATAGTTATCTCATAAAATTTTTTGTATAAACTTACTATATTGTCAATAATGGGTGAAGATCTATGTACAGTATGGACAGTAACAAACAATGTTGTCAATTGTTTAAGTCGACCATCAAGTAAATAAAGACAATCATCAATACTTTCCACATCGATATATAAATGAGTAAGAATTGAAGATGAAAAAGTAGTCGATGGCAAATAACAAAGTGATAGAGGTGAATATGAAAGAAGATTTGGTGCTATGATATTTAGAATTTTTAAATTTTTGAAGAAGATCAAAATGTGAGCATATATCTTTTTAGTATAATCTGTCGACCATAATCTTGCACATTCATCATTATTGATAAGAATAAGATTTGTAATTTGTTCTTGAAAAATAGATCGAAGTGGTGATTTATCTAAACGAGAAAAATAATGAAATGAAACAAACTAGTCTATTCTATATAACACTCATTTATTATTTGTCAATTAATTAAATTGATATTAAACACCTACTTGTAAAATAATTTAAAGCAATTTCTTCTTGAAAATGATAAATTTTAAGTTCAGTTAGATTGGGATAGTCAGTGGCAAGAAGAATACGTTCCATAAAAACTGGATCAAAGATAAAACATTTCACATTATGATGAATTTTTGGTAATATATCGATACAGAATCGATCGATTAGAGAAGTATCATCAATAGAGACAAACTTCAGAATGTTAGTGAAAGTATTTTCTTGTGCAAGAATGTTAAGTCGTTCATTATTAATATCGAATAAAGAATAAAGTACATCAATATTGTTCAATTTATTCAAAATGATAAGTAATATTTCATCAGGTAAATCCAAAAGATGAATATTTGATTGATTCATGGTTGTCTTTTTATGATTATGATACTTTTTGACTAAGACAAATCTATACATAAATATATATGTTCATTGTTTGCATCTCGCCACTTGTACGTCATTGTTAAATTGAATAGGTGAAGTTATTCAGAAATGTGAAACATTAATGTATCGTCCAACTCGATCATAGTCAATCAATGTTGTGTTCATTTTTGTAAGAAATTGAAGAAAAGACATTCAGAAGAAAGAAGAATATATGTTTCTTATAACAGAGTCAGTCGAGTTTTATTCCTATACTATCTCTTTAAATATCTTCTAAATAATTATTTTAATCTTTATTATTTATTTCTAAAATAAAATCTTGTTTTCTTCTTTCATCATCGAATATTGAAATGAATCTTGAATTGATTGTCAAATATTTTAACAATGATTTTACTTGAAGATAAAAATAATAATTATTCGAATTACTTTGTATTTGGATCGAAGTTTATTTTCAAAAAGAAATTTTCTTTTGCGAACGGAAAATTTTATTCTTTTTTCATTTCTCATTTTTAATCTGAATGATTTTTGACGAACAATAAAAAATAAAATTTTATCTTCAATTAAACATTTCTCTTTTTATAGTTCAAATTTTGAAGAATGCAAAACAATTAATATTAAAATATTGAGTAAGAATTTATTGATTTCAGTCTCAAGTAAGTTTTTTTAAAATGTATATCAAGTATCATTGTCTTGTCAAATTGATGTTTAAGTAATGATGAGTAATATCTCTGCATACTGATTCACGGCTTATTAAGACATTTTTATACTCTTTCATTGAATTGTTGCGTGATTAATAAATATGAAAAAATGTATTATGACACCTTATTATATAATACATTTCATTTATTCGATAATCAAAATATATATGTTGAAGTTTTATGGAAATAGCCCATGTAATTAAAACGGATAGTAGTGACTTTAAAGCAGTAAGAGTTTCATATCTTATTGGCATGGTGACAATTTGAATCGATTAATCTATGGCCTTATAATTCTCACAATAAATATAAATTGTAACTACACACCTTTTCTTTCACTCTCATGTATTCAAAAATCCTAAATAAAGACTGACTGTTCATTAAAACGTTGAAGTCGATTTAAAAAAAGAAAGAAAGTAATTTATATAAGGTAATACCTACTATTCATTATGATGTTAAGTTTGATCTAAAAAAAGAAAAAATATAATTTATTTAGATAAATATCGATATCCTTCACTACCTTTTTGTTCGATAGAACGTTACGGTAGTCATAGAAGTCAGTAATTCCTAGAAATATGACTGTATATCAGTGGCAGCTCAAATAGCTACATTTTCATTTTTGAATTATAAAAATTGTATAAAGATTTTGACAATCAAAAGAAAAAATACGACTCTTACGTACATTCAATATCATTTAAAAACATTGATTCATATATTCATATCTATTTTTAAACATGAAGAAATTCATTACAAGAAACAACAAATAATTTTTCTTCATATAATGGTCACAGAATATGAGACAAAAAAATAGTAAAAGATCTTATGGAATTATAAATTATCTGAAAGAGCAGATTTTATTTCATTACTTATAGGTAAGTGTATGCAAATACTTTTGTTTTTGTTGCAACAAAATGTTCTATCAATCTAAAAGAAAATGTTGTGGGATATATTTTCCTATATAAATTATCTAAGCTGATAAGGAACAAATATAGTGCTTTTTGAAAGACAAAGCCAAATAAGGAAAGACTGGTACAGTTGTAATTTATAGTTTCTGATTAAAGCAATAATAGTTGGTTTTTGTTTTAATACTGTCTAATACTGTCAAAGATGATTTCAATAAATGTTGTTAAAGCAGGCCATCTATATCACTATAAGAAATGATCAATAGAAATGAACTAAACTTAAGTTCATACACTATTACTGGTTAATTCGAAGCATAGATATTGTTCATTAAATAATGGATGGTGCATAAAGAAATATAAATTTTATATTTTCAAAATTTCGCTTCTATTAGCTCTTTGATTACAGCATTTTTTGTCTAATGCTAGCGCATGAAATTCTACACAAAATAATACAATTTATTTAATGAATATAGTTTTATCTTTTTTTTATGGATTAATGCAATTGTACAATAGAATCGAGTACAGAATGTAATTTTTTTTCTTAATTAACCTTTTCAACAAAACGTCTTATTTTGTCTATTGATGTTGTGGTTCTATAATTCCACTATATAACTTATGGAATCCATTATTCCATCTAGTAAAACCACCGATATCATCAGTCATTGTCTACATACACCGAAACAGATCATCATCTGAATTGAGAACTTATTTGTTTTCTTTTCATGAGCAATACTTTTTTTTATCTGCTTCTTCTTCACTCATAGCATATATTCAATAGTTCTGAGTATAATAAACGGACTATAGAACAAATTAGGATTACATAACAACAACAACGTTACTAAACGAAATAAAACGTTTTAGCAAAACAAATTAGTAAAAAAATATTTTACATTTTGTACTTAATTTACTGTATAATTACGTTTAATTTAAAAAACTGGAAAAAACTATATTTTGTTAAATAAAATATGGAATTTTGTGTATACACTTTCAAGCACTATCTCATGGTAAAAATAGTATTTTAATCAGAGAGATAATAGAGAAAGTTTTCAAAAATACAAACTGTATAATTCTTTATATGCCACCAGTTAGAATATTATTAAACTGTCAAGTTTTATTATGAATTAAAATTACTTTTAAATGGTATAACATGATTAAGATCAATGTACTATGGTCTGACCGTTCACCAATAAAATGATTTGTTTTTGATCTCTCATTTCGGTTCAAATTTTTTCGTGATTTCCATTATCTACTTCTCAAAAAATAGACTTTGTTGAGCATAGATTTTGATGAATTTATTTAGGTTTAGTTAATATTAGCATGAAAGATCATTGTGAACAAGCGAACAAAATAAACTATGATGTTCGAAACTACTAAAGAGCGTAAATTACGTTCTTGTAGAATAGATAAATATCGTTTGGACTATTGTAAAATCTGAACTATCCATTTGACCGGCTTATATGACGTGAGTCTATTGCATTTTGTTCGCATTTTTTGCTCAATTCTGTTGATTGTAAAAGAAAGGAATATAAATTCGAAAATAACAGGATTATTAAGTTGTCCTTTTCAAAATTTTTCAATTTTTTTAAAAAAAGACTGTTAATATCTTCGTAAAATATTCATGTTTTCTAAATAGTTACGAAGAAATTTTACTTTTAAAAATCTAATTGTACAAGAAAAACCAAATGAAATCGTACAAAGTCAATGTATGTCTAGCATGCAGTGATAAAGCACATTATCTTGTAAAACATTCTTTCGTCGTCATGGTTTTCATGCTAAAGTTTGTATGTTTAATTAAATACTTCTATTAAACATTTTTTATTTTCGTTATTTAAAAAATATTAATTGATGTCAAATTAATATTCAATTAAGAAAAGTATGTACTCTATATCGTTTTGATAAATGTCTTAAAATTTATATGAATCCTGATTTTACTCTAAAAGAAGATTTTAGTGTTAAACAACGTAAATACGCGCCACACATTTTCACTGAAAGATTCGTTTGTGGATAAAACTAATAGATAGCGATATTAATATAAAAAATGAATTATTCTATAGGAGTTTATTGATTATCTAAATATATCTTTGTTTAGAGTAAGATATGTGTTTAGAAAATTAACTAAACTTTATAACTAAAAACTTCTATGTTATAAAACAGGTCGAAAATTCAATATTATCCTTGTTCTTTTTTTATTTTCTATTAAGGTTATTTCAAAACCATCAACATTAGATCTTTTATTAACTGATCGTTCTTCATTGACAACATTTCGATGGACATTACTTTCAAATGTTGTAAGTGCTTTTGATACTTTCATTTCAGTATTACAAGCACAATATATTATTAAAAATCTTAATATACAATCTAATATTGAACAATCAGTGAATCCTGTATCTTCAATTTATTCATCATTAAAATTATTTATTAATTCTACAGCTGATTTTCGCATAATGATAACTGCAGAACAATGTTCTCTTATTCAACATAATATGTCTGGTCTTTGGGCACTCCATTGTATTTTTATATTTCGTGAATCACATGTATTTAAAAATACAACTAATGAAAAAATTGTTTTAGCATTATATAATCCTGCCCATGCTCAATATACAAAACGTATAACTTCACAACTTAATTATGATTTAATATTAATTAAAGTATTGCTTATTACTATAACGTTTTCTTCGAATTATTTTGCAATATTTGAAGATGAAAATATGTTTTCAAGATAGGTTTTTACATGGAATATTTCGTTTATTTACAAATCAGAATGTTTATATTGAATTACTGTGGAACTATATGCTGTATCGATATAGTTTTTCCGTTGAGCAAACTGAACGTTCAACATGAAAAATTATCATTATGGGGACAAACTCAATGATTTTCTATGAAAAACAAAAAAGTCAGTTTAATTGTACATAAGAGAGTTGGATCAGCTTCACTCTTATTTTTTATTGTCGTATCTCTTTATGACATGAATTTTTGAGTATAAAGAAATTCAAATGATACGTTCTATAATGCTAGTTTTTTTGCAAAATTAATAGATTAATAATATAAAAAGAAAATCTATTTTCTAAAGCACCAAGTTAAAGTGTGATTATCAAATCTGATAGTCACTGAAATAGGAAAACATTTTTAGATACTAAATTTTATTAATTGTATTATTACAAATTCATTGGTGCACATACTTATCTTTCATACACAATTACCTTTTAACTCGATTCTTGTTCTATTTGTTACAAATTGTAATTATAAATTATCTTGCATTATTGTTTCATGGTTTATAATCCTCAATATAGTTGTTCATGTGAGAAAGGTGATTGAGAATTGATTTATGGACATTATGTATGTCTCTATCACATCGAGTGATTTTCTTTGAATAAGGAAGATTAATACTGTATGACATATGATGGTATAATTAACAAATATTAGATGTTTACCAAAGTTTATCATATGTAAGATTCTTAAATTAAATATGAAATTAATTGTCAATAATGTAAAAACTAGAGGAATAAATCTTCTTGATAGTAGCGGTGGAATCTATGAGAGACCCGTAAGGCTAAGGTCTCACTTAAATCACGACCATAAACTGTGAGATGTGTAGCCTTGAAAGGCTTGCGTCTTACTTGATTTTGAAACGTTCCTCCATCTCTGCCTTCTGGTCAGTCAGCCAATAAACTCATGTTTTCAAACTCAAACAAACTATAAATGTTGTCTTTGCGAAATATAAAATGTAAAACATGATACAGATCATGATATATACAAGTATTTCTTTGATTTTGTTTCCATTCTCTTAATATTTTGTATGTATAGATATTGCAAAAAGTGAATGATAAATTTTAAATTTTGAATAAAAAATTAAATTAATTTTTTTTGTGTTCTGTAACGATCTTCTTTTCCAATCCCAAAATATGTCTAGTAATATGATAAATGATATACTTTTGTCGACAGTTCACGTCAAAAAAATCTCCAGAATAAAAAGAAGAGGATCGATATAAATCATCCTTTATATACGATCATGTATTGGTGATAAGTAAAGATATATAAATTTCTTCACTAAATCTATTAAGCTTTTTATAATAAAATTCTATTTTTAAGACATATTCAAGGTTTCTTTTGCTCATCTACGAAAAAATAATTTTTTTTTTGTTGAAGTCGACGATGATACTTAACAAAGGATCTCTCTAAGTATGTCCTTATCGATATAAAAAATTGAATATACTTCTATCATCGAAGAAAAAACTCAGCTCGTTTGCTCGAATATGATGTCTCTATTACTATATCAATAGACAGATGTTAAGATTCTCTTTGTTTTTTCTTACGTATATTGTCTTCATTATCATTCAAGTTAATCATCTATTTATGTACATATGACGTTCAAGTGTAAAATAATAATGGGAACAATCAATCATATATATATATATTTTTGGGTTTCGATCTAAAAATCTTATTATTTAATATTGAACTAAATTTCAAGTTTTAATTAAATTACTATCGAAACCATACGGTCTAATTATAAACAATGCGGAAATACTTGATTATTAATATTGAATTAATGTTTCTCTTTTCTTTTTTCTAGTTCAAATGAATAATTCTTTTTATATGAATCGAGAAGTATACTTAAATATAAGTAATTTTATTATCTATAAAGTATAACCTGCTTAAATTGACAATGATCATTGATAAAGTCGATTGACTATGTACTATTGGTAATATGTAATTGAATAGTTCCATCCGTTCATCATTTATCATATTGTTCAATAGAGAAAGACATCGATCAATTTCTCTCTTTTTTTTTCTTAATATTCTTCATTTTTAGTCATTGTCATTTATTTAGTAGAAGATGTACTGTTGGTTATTATTTCTAATATTTCTCACTACAATTGATGGTTATGTACGTCGATCCGAACCAATATTAACAAATATTGATGAAGAAGATCTTTGTAAGTATAATTGATTAAAAATTGATTGATAAATATCTTTATTTATTTCATAATGATTATTATTTGAAATTGATATTTGATTTTTGTTTGATATAGAAAATAATTTTTCTTGATTATTTAAATATGAATGTTTATGTATATGTTTTTTACATAAAGCAATTTGTGATTGATTAGGTGATGCTATATGATAATTTAAACGAAGTAAACGATGTCTTATACATAAATGTGAACAAATAGGAGCAGGTATTTGAGGTAAATCATTTTTAAAAGATATCGAATTAGAATCTAAATGAACATTATCATTTGAATCGAAGAGATAATTAAATAATTCTTTCGACATTTGATTTTTTTACTATTAAACAATATAATGTGTTGCTATGGATATTTTGAATTTAGTAAATATATCCCGCTTCTTGATTAAATTTACTCTTTTTAATACTTAGTGAGCAATTATATCACGAAATAAGTACGTGTTTATACATAGATATCATTGATTGGTAACTGCATTAAATCAGAGAAAAATAAGAATTTATTCTGAATAAAAACGTATACAAAAATATGATTTTGTCTATAAAGACTCTCTATAGAGAGAGAGCAGATCGATACATCTAAATCACCATATGGTTATTACAATATTTTTGATTTTTAAAGCAAAGAATAACTCATTAAAATTCTGTAGTATATTATATGCCAATGATGCAAATAAGGTGCGAAATATTTATGACAAAAGAACTTTAAATAATATTAGATCTTTCTGATTTCCATAAAAGTTGGTGAAGAATTTGAATTATATTCAAAACGTTCATAGGTTTATATCTCTGTACATCTATAGAGATATTACAAATGTAGCTATCTTCAAGATTCTGCTAAAGATACTCAGCATAGAATATAGAGAAATATTGAACAGTTCATATTCTATGATGAAATTTATTTCAATAGTCTTTTAAATTCTTACGTAAAACAAAGTTGCCGATAGGGAGTTAAAAGATTAATTTCATAATACAGCTTTCTTTTCCGACTAACTATTTTTTAATCCATATTACAATTGAATTGCCTTAAGGGAGTTTTTCTTGAATTACTTAACAAATACGAATTTTAAAGATGAGACAGATAATGTTTAATAACTGTCATGTTTAAAATTATATTTAAAAAGAAAAGAAAGAAAGAAAAAAGGCATAATTCTGATAATTCGTTTTTTTTTCTTATATAAATCTCGTCTGATGTAGTAACAGCTGTTCGCTTTGATTATCATTTAATGTTAACATTTAGTTACATCAGATTCGAACAGCTTGAAAGAATTCGTCTGGAAAATACCACATACTATGTTTATTTCCGTTTTTTAACAAACGTCGGTCAACTTCACTACCTGTTTATGATTAGAAGGAGAATGATCATTATTGTTCAACCGTATATAATATGTTCATTTAGCCTTGGTCATCATTACTTGTATTTCCAAATGAACGATCAAAAAAACAAAAAAGAATTTTTTTTTCATTCATACTTCTCGTGTTCAAAACTGCCACACCCGATATGTCATCATCATTCAATTAACTGACTACTGTACAAGATCGTAATCATCTATTTCGGCTTTTTTTTAGGATCAGTGATCACGATACAGGACATAATTAGCAGCAAGCATTAGTTTTCTTTTGCATTTCTTTTTATTTAGAAGATGTATATATGAACATTGAATGTTTTGGAAGAGAAGAGAAAAAAAAGAGGAGAGAAGAGGGCAAAAAGAAAGTGAAGAAAAAAAAAAGAAAGAATAGAACGAGAGAGAATAAGAGAAAAAGAAAAGAAAAATGAATGTCCATTTTTATTTGACACCTTGTCCAAAGAAGAACAGAAGAAAAATTATGTTGATGTTGTTGTTATACATTCTTCTTGATTTAGCTGGTACACTCGTGGCTTTTGATACAACAACTGAAAATTATACAGTACCAGTTAGTGGAAAATGTATTTTAACTTGTTACGTCGCTGAAGTTCGTTCATTTAAAGTAAGTTTATTTATTTTATTTTTCCGTTAAAATTATCTCTATCATCACTTGATTTTGTTTTTTTGCTGTATGTATATGTCTATAGGAATATGATCTATTGACCAGACGTAATTGTATTGTTTGTTGGTTCAACAAACTTTTGTATGTGTGTATGTTGATAACCAACATTTGTGATGTATGTTATCATAGTCGCATTCATCCAAGATGGGCTAATTAGATTGATATCACTCCCACCCCTCTCTTTTCCAATCAATGATAAGAATCTAACTATTCTATGTCTGGTTTGATGTGGTAATACAAAGATAAACATTGAAGATATACCAGAACATAAATTAATTTTTGTCATTTTTTTTTCTTCGTCTTCTTCTTCTTCTTCTTCTTGCTTTTTTATTATTAAATTATTCGTCTTCTATTCGAAGTAAATGAAATTTACTTATATTGAATCCGAGCAAAAAGAAAAAATAACATTCTCTTTCTTCCGCTTTGATATTATCAAGTGTTTAAACGAAGAAAACAAACACGACCTTTTGTACACATACAAGGTCATCGATCTTTATTGAAATGACCGGTCAAGAAGAGATTTATTCTTTTTTTTTTTATATACATATGTTGTATGATATGGGTAATTTAGTATTTTTAACGATTATTTGCATTACTATACGCAACATATTGCTTAGATGATCACAATCAAATTTCAAATTTCCATATGCGGATGATGATTATATGTCTCTTGTGTATTGAGAATGTTTCGTTTAGATGTCTAAGATATATACCAATCATATTTAAATCTTTTAAATATAATATGATATACTTAAAGATAATTTAATAAAATAAATTAATCATTAATGAAATAGGTTCTGTGGCAAAAAATTGATCGGCCAATAATAGGAGGGAATCAAACGGCTGTACAACAACAACAAGAACAACTTACATTGATTGCATTCGATGGAATAGTTTATTCAAATAAAGATCATTATCGTCTTGAATCTGATTATGTTGGTTCATATAATTTAATAATTGATCGTGTTAATGAAGATGATCAAGGAGAATATCAATGTCAAATAAATACTGAACCACGAAAAACAAAAAAAATTTTTCTTACTGTTCAAGGTAAAAATAATTCATTTTTTTTTTTATAAAATTTTTTTTTTTCCTTTTTAGTTCCACCTCGAATTATTGATTTTCGTCCTAATCCTCCATTACATTCAGTTCATGCTGGTTCATCTTTAACATTATCATGTCGTGCTGAAGGTACACCAACACCTCATATACGTTGGCGTATTCGTGATGTTGATATAAATCGAATTGATCTATGTAAGTAGACATGTTAATGAATGTATGTGTTCAATCCTTGATCAATCATCTTTTTGACAAATTCACACGTATTCATCGACTTCTAAGCTACTTATACTGATCATATTGCGCAAAGAAAATGACAGACAGTCAGACAGAGGCAGACAGACGACAGACCAGAGAACAATAGGATACCTTTCTGCTATGTGAAATTTTTCATTGAGCACGTGTCATGAATGTTCATAGAAGGTCAAGTAGCATATATATATATATGTATACTTGAACTTTTAATCTTATCTATTTTATTTGTTATTAGTACCGCCTGATAATAGTAATATTTGGTTTATTCCATCAATAACAAATACATTTCCACGTACAGTTGAATGTATTGCTGATAATGGAGTTTTACCCGCATCAAATCGAATATTTACAATTAATGTTGAATGTAAGAAATAAAAAAAAAAAATCTTTTTTTTTTTCTTTTAATTTTATTAAATTTTATTTAGATCCACCAATTGTAATGGTTAAAAATGATTTAATTCAAAGTGAACAATATCAAAATGTAACTATTGAATGTCATGCATTAAGTCGACCATTTGCTCAAATAACTTGGGAAAAAAATGGACAAATGATTGAAGAGAATAAAATGACTAACACTCGAGTTAATCAAACAATGTCAACAAGTCGTTTGACAATTCAGGTATGCATATATATTCTATTCATAGTCAAATATATATATATACATATATTTGAATAGATGAACAATAATGATGATTTTGGACAATATAAATGTATTGCTGAAAATATTCATGGTCGAATGGAAGCTATTGTATTTGTACTTCGTATGTTAAGATATTTTCTTTTTGTAGAAAGAAAAAAAAAAATTTTTTTTTGGTAGAAGAATTAATAACAACAACAACAACGACAGTAATAAATGAAAAAAGTCATAGATATTCAAAACATTATTCATCAAGAACAAATTCAAATCGATTAATAACAAGTAAGCGAAAAGAAAAACACGATACTTTTAATTTTACTTTTTATTAATTAATTCTATAGAAATTCGTTCAACAACAACGACAACAACAAGTGTATATATTGAACGTGATATTCATATTAGTTCATCATCTTATCGTTTATGGTTATCATATATATTAATATATCTTATGTTTTTATTTCAATTTCGAACAATTTACAGATAAAAATAATCTTTGTATACATATGTATGTGTGTGTGCGTGTGCGTGTGTGTGTGTGTTACAGTGATATTTAATTATATATATATATATATATTTATTAAAAGAAAATAAAAATTTTAAATCATTCATGGACATCCGGTATCATCAGCCTCTTGGATGGCACGACGACGATTTTGAAAATGAACCGTACATACAACAATAAGAACAATTAATATCATTAATGTAACAAGTGCATATGTGTAAGCGATACTAATTATAGTTAAAAGATAAACATTTTTTGTACACCAATTTACAGGATCTTCTGTTGTTTGTTCAAAACGTGGAATACGATAACGATAAATTAAATGATTACCATATATAAACCAAATAATAAGAATTAAAGTTGTAAGAACATCCATAAATGTCTAAATATATGAAATTATTTGTCTTATTAGCATTACTTTAAAATTAGTTAGTTCAATTCATAGATAAGTCTATTGTATATATTCATTATATTATATCAAATCTCAATGTGTTATTATATATTTAGATAAACTCACAAGGGAATATTCCCATGTGTTAGAACACATTTTATACCGAACAAAGGACATCTAGTAAACCTTAGTGAACTATGTTTACTCTAAATAGAGTTCATCGAATAATTTCAGTTTCTTCATTATGTCTTAAGAATGATAATATATTCAACAGCTTTTGTTCGTTGACTGTAATTGTTGAGGCATGTAAAGATTGAGAAACTTCAATTAGAATTAATTTTCTATCGAAAAATGTATGTGAATTTCATAAAATGATTTTTCTTCTCAAGTTAATTAATTTTTAGAACTTTTGTGTCACTCGAAATGTATGGAGACATTAGATATCTTCATTATATTTATTTTTATATTCCTAATAATTTAAAAAGAATTCATAAAGTATAAGATAGAAACCTCAATGTAATGACTTAAATGTATATTTAATCTAGGTGTTTTATGGAAACAATTCTAAATATTAAAAAAAAAATCTCATTTTACTATGAAGAGTTAAGGTTTCACATTCATTTTTATATTAATGTATGAAGAAAGTTATTTAACTATACAGATTCCATATTCATAAAATATGTATACAATTTTTCATTATTTCTGATTTTTGAATTACACAATATACCTATTATCATCGAAAATGTTTCTATATTCTTCAAAGTAACAAGGTTATCTACGCATACATCGTTATATTAAAACGGATACATAACACAGGAAATCCTTCTTATGTCAAGAGAAAACATGAAACTTCAAAACTGTAGAATCTATTTTTTTCAATTGTTAATTCTTTGTTTTACGATAGTTCAATATTTCCTTCCTATTAAAAATAAACAATAATCATAATATAATTCTTGTTTTTCTGTTTAAAGATCTACTTTCAATGATTGAATATATATCGAAATTATTGTTTTATATTCTAAACAAAAATTAAAAAAAAAAACTTTCTCATAAGATTTCTTATCTTATTTTCAGTTATCTACCATCAGAATTGATGATTTCATGTCAAAATATTCTAATAGATGATTACAATTTTATTTTTTCATATTTTACATATTGAATATTTAATTAATTCAATCTCTTCACTTTTGAAATCTCTTATTATTATGTTTTGTTTTGTTGTTTTTTATAGATTCTTAATAAATATTACCGATCCATTATGAGTATCAGTTGTTTCTTCTTCAGCTGGTCCACGACGACGATTATATTGTTTCCATAGTACTTGTAGTAATTTAAGTGAAGCTATTGCACCACCAACAAGTACAAAAACAGGAATATTTCGATTTAATGGACATTCTTCTAAATTTGATATACCAACACCAATCATAATTATTGGTAAAACAAGTGACAGTGAGAATACAAGTGAAGCAGCTTCTAATATATATATATAAAAAAAATGAATATGTTTATTTGATTTATTTATTTATTATTGAATACTTGTTTGAAATAGAATTGAAGCTGTTTTTCGAGTAAATTCAATGAAATGTTCAGCATCAGTATATTCTTCAAATATACGAGAAAATACTGATATATTTGATTGACGTTCTTTAAGTTCAGGAGCCGACCAACGTGATGGATAAGCATTATTAGTTTCATCACCATACTTCAATAATAATAATATATTAATATTTTATTTAAAAATAAAAATATTTATATATATATATATATTACTATACCTGATCATTCGAAATCAATATCATTTCAAATATTTATTTTATGAACAAAATAGAACAAGTTACATTTTCTATATAACATTATAGGTTTTAACTCGTTCGTGTGAGATAATAAGGATATGAGAATGGGATGAAGTCTATGTTTAGTTCTTTTCTTACTTGTATTTATATTTCCATCTAAAGTCGATCTAAATACACTCTAAAACTAGTATTAAACTTGAATGAAAAAAAAGCAACTTTTTGCCGTCATTACTATTTCCGAACAAAAAAAAAAGTAATCATAATCTATCAGTCTTGAGAGACGAAGACAAGAGAGAAACAGTCTAAAGAAAGAGCAAGGCAGAACATCATTGATGAATTTTGACAAGAAAAAGAGAGAGAGAGAGAAAAGAAATTTCTCTGCATGCATCTTAGTCGTTAAGAGAATAATTGATCGATAACAATTTTCTTTTCTTTATTTTTTTTTAGTTCTTAGTCACACTCTATTTTTATAGCAAGTGTTTCATTAGTTTTTTTTCGCTTGATTAATAATCACAATTAGCTAGAATTTAACATTAAACCGGAGGTACTCATCCTTAAACATGCAATAATAACAATAATTTTTACTAACCTTTATCATCTTATTTTTCAACAAGTTTTACTCACACTTATCGTGCTTGAATATTTGATTTTATGAACATAGACATGATTAGTGCAGCAATTACTCGGTAAAAAAGTAAAACATCATGAACAACAAAGTTCAAAATTCTTTTTTATTTTCTTTAACATTAATCAATTATTCAATAGGCACATACCTTTCTAGTAATACATTGTTGTTTTTCTTTCTTGACTGATTGACTCATTGATATATATATATATATATATACAAGCTATATTCACATATTATTTTAATATAAATGAACTCGTTTCATATATTAAATAAAAAAAAGAAGTAGTACAAAAAAACAAGAGTAGAAGGGAAAAAAAAACAAAAAAAAAGGTAGTCAACTAAATTACAATTGCTTTTTTTCCTACTCTCTAGTGGTTTTTGTTATACATTCTTATTCTCATTTTTCATTTTTCCTATAATATTGATATGACATGCTAACATAATAGATCAGTAACAAAAATTATAATGAAGTATCGAATTGTTTGAATTAATAAAAATTTTTTTTTTCTTCTTACATTAAGATTTCTATTATAGTCATTAGAATAAAAATTCAAAATGTTTTTTTGTTTTATTTTTTAATAAAAAATAATGAATATCAACTATCTATATTTGTTTATAAAAGATGGAGTACTTCGGTATTTGTTCCCTAATGAATTTCATGTTAACATAGACAAAAAAAAGCATCAAATTAATTGTTGTTTTTCCGACATATTTGATCTAATTAAACCATAGTTTTTATTATTTAAAAAAAGAGAATAGACTCAAAATTGTTCTGTATTATAATAATAAAAAAAAATAAATTCTCATGTCCTCATTTTTATAAAATAGAAACAAAATCATCTACAAATAATAATATAAATTAAATCAACATGTTAAAATTTTATTTCTGGATAATAAGAATTATTTTATTTCTTAAATGATTTTACAATTTGTTATATATTTTATAGTTTAGCATCAATGTTATAAATATATAGTTAATGAAAAACACATTATTAAATCATCAATTTAAGTCAAGAACTCTTTTATTATACTTATTATTTATTAGATTTTTATTTTTATATTATATATATATATAAAGATTGATTATTTGGAGAAAATAGTCATCTGGTTTTTCTAAGAAATGTTTAAAAATATTTCTATAATATTAGTAGTTTATCTTTTTATGATAGTTTTTTAAAGTAATTAGCAATACATAAATAGACATTTTAGTCAGGATCTATTTATAGGATGTCTAGAAAATCATTGAATAAAGAAAACTTTTTCTGAGAATAAAATATAACGTTATGTATGATTCATTAACACATATAAAATTAGCAAACTTTTTTCATTGTTTCATTGAATAGAATATAAAAAGAATTTTGTTTTCTCGCGCGATAGATCAATATACAAGAATATTCTTTTATTTATTTTTTTCAATAAATTCCTGATGTACAATGCGACTACTATCCATTCAAAAATATAATAGACTCAGTTGTAAGTTGAATAACTTCACACAGGAAACAGCTAGAGACCTGCGGTTTTCACCATTAGAAAGATGATGATTTTTTTTATGAAAAGTTGTGATAATCTGATCAATCAATAATTGATTAATCAGATGAGTTCTTTAGGTGACATTGTGGGCAGTACCTAACTAAAAAATTACACATTGAATTTTAAATTCTAATACGATCATTCGATAGAAAAAATTGTTTTCTATTAATTTGCGCAAGGCTCAGCTCTCTAGCTTGTACGGTTCAGGAGCTACGAGCATTTTTTTGGAAAGTCTCGATTTCAGTCAATTGTCCTTGGACTAGCTGAAAGAATCTTAAAACAAAGGTAATTGACCATGTTGAGTCGAGTGGTAACGTTTATTTTCAGTTTTGCAACCATTGAACGTATTAAATTGAATATTTCTGAAATTTTCACATCCGAACGGTTTCTGGTTGTATATGATGTATTGAGTCGATGTTTGGAAACTTTTCAATTTAGGGAACTAATTCGCTGCGAAACTGGAAATAAACATTACCACTCGACTCAACATGATCAATTACCTATTTTTTAAGGTCCTTTCATCTAATCCAAGGTCAATTTGTTCAAATCGATACTCTCAAAAAATGCTTGTAGCTTCTGAACCGTACAAGCTAGAGAGCTGCGTCTTGCGTAGATTCATAGAAAACAATTTTCTCTATCGAATGATCATATTAAAATTTACAATCCAATGGAAAATTTTTTGGCTAGACACTGCCCAAAATGTCACGCAAAAATTCATCATCTTCCTAATAGTGAAAACCACAGGTCTCTAGCTGCTTCCTTTCTGAAGTTATTCAACTTACAACCGAATCCATTGTTTATATGAAATGAAATTTTCTGTTATCTGCAAGCAATCACGAAAATATTCCTTAACAGAATGACATCTTTCTTCTGTCAGATAATATCATTGTAACAAATCTTATTGAATGATGGTACATAAACTTATCTGAGTTCTTTTTAATTGAACATTGAAAAAAGTTTGTTAGTTTTATATGTATGAAAAATCGGAAATTTATGAATAAAGACAAAAACATATCTTCCATCTTCAGAAGAAAAATTCAGCTCATTCGATTAAAATCTGGTGAAGATATTTAAAATTTTCTTTGTACAATGACTTTCTGGATACTCTATAGATCTTGTGTCACATCGAATATGATGATATGAAGCATTATTCTGTTATAGTTTTCTAGCATAACATACCAAACCTAACCGATAAAAGTCTTTTCTATTCAATAAGTACATTCAGATGTATTATAAGCCAAAGATCGAGACGTATAAACACGTTATTTGAAGTTAATAAATTAATAATATAAACTAAATATTTAATGAATAAATTTCTCTTGATTTTATTTATTTGAATAATAACAAAAAACTATACATAGAATTAACGAGCATCATAAACAATTAAACGTTTTGTTCGTTTTTTATATAATATTCGATAACCACATTCAGTACCTTAAACGAAAATAAAAATAAATAAATAAATAAATAAATATATTATTTATCTTACATCGAATAACATCAGTAGGTTTTAATTCATTATCTTTATGACATTCACCACAAACATAAACCATTGCTTTTGGTTGTAAAATATTACCACCTGCCGTTGTAGTCGACGGTAATGGTGTCATTGATGGATCATGTATAGGAGTTTTATCCATTTATCTAGAAAGAAAAAATAACTTATTTTTTTCTTTTATTTATGATGTTTCGTTCAAATTTTTATTTCTTTTCTTGTTTTCGAAAAAAACAAAACAAAGCAAAAAAAAAAATATCGTTTTTATTTTATTTATGAGCTTTGCGTTGGGCAAGAATGGCAGCTTGAAGTTCATCACGTTTCTTCTTAGCACGTTGATGACTTCCTAACTAAAAAAAATAAAATAGAATATTTAAAATAAATAAATCATTAAGAATTATTTTTACATACACGTGCTTTAACATATTTAAATGCCCGTTTATCTCGTCCAACTTTCATTAATTCCATAGCACGTCGTTCATATGGCATAAAACCAACAAGTTCACGAACAAGATCACGAACAAATTTGACACGTTTACTTTTTTTCTTTAAAAAAAAATCAAATAATTTAAAATATAGAATTTCATTTAATAAAAAAAAAAATTTTACTTGAGTACGTCGAGTTGGTCGAACACGTTTTGAAACAAATTTTTCAAGTTTACGACCTTTGTGAAGACCAGTTGCTATTTCATGTTTAGGTACATATGGTTCTTTGGCGGTTTTAGGAGCTTCACTCGACATGATATTATCTAAAAATGATTAAATATTTCATTTTATAATCATGTAATATTTCTATTTAACTAAATAATAAACGAAAAGATTTTCATCTATCCATAGAATATTTTATGGAATATCGATGTTTATATTATATATTCTAAAAAAAAAATTTAAATAATTTAAAATAGAAAAAAAGTTACATAAAAATTTTTTTCATGATAATTTTAATTTTTGTTTTTCTTTTTTATAAAAATATTTGAATAATAAAATTTTCATTGGTTAAATTAATAGTTGTTATAGTTATATAGATATGAATCATTATTTGAAAATGGATTGATCAACATTACATTCGATTTCTAATGTCTCTACAATCAAAGTTATCTATTTTAATGTTAGAATAAATTAAACAAATTTTGATTATTACCATTTATTTTTTAAAATAAATGTATAAGATTAGTCAACGTTAATATAAGATTTTAAATTGAGACAAATTAAACTATGATATATTTGTGAATTAAATCAAACATTGAATATATGGTAATGATATGTTCAAATTTGAGACGAAAAAAAAAATTCAAATCATTTTATGATATTTCAAGATTGTTTTAAGCAAAGTTCGTTATTACTTCAGAATATCTTGTAGAGAAAACAAAATTTCAATATACTTTTGCGTTATTAAAATATTCCGACAGACAATAACGCATTTTAGTGTTTGAAAGATTACACATTTATCCACACTGGTGATGTTAATCTCTGAAAAACAGTCAAAACAATCGGCATACATTATTTTTCAGATCGAGATAAATAAAGCAAAGATATATTGTATCCTAACAGACGAACATTGTATACCATTTGGAACATATTCATCGATAAAGATACAGTATGTTTTCACTTCGTTCATTTTGACTTGAAATATAAATATATTGAAACACTAAAATTGCACTTCCAAATTATCTTTTCTTTTTTTTGTTTCAGATAAATTATGCAGTTAAACGGTTTAGAAGAAGAAGATGACGAATTTCAAAATTTTCTTAGAGAGGTAACGACTAGAACATAATAGATGATTGCTTTGTTCGTTTCATATATGTATCTTTTGTTTTCATGCGAACAAGATTATTTTTTTAATACAGAGTAAATTCATGTTAAGCTACATAAAAACAAATCACGGTATACTCTCATTTCATCGATACTAACTTTTTTAGAACTATTTCAAGATATTATTGAAAAAATAAACTAAACTATGATGACTTTAATATGAGGAGCTTAATGTGATTGATACATTTTTAAAAAAATAGGACAATTAAATATACAGAAAGATTATTACGATTCCTTAATTGATGATTCGAAAAGTACTAAACCTTTAGTTTAAGAAATAGGAACTTTAGAATAAGCATCTGTTTCTGAAATAAATAGCTTAGTGTGGAGCTGCGCTCACTGTCATCTTCAATTATGAGGAGGAGATAACAAATCATCATCAAAGAAACTCATCATATACCAAAATATTGTTCCCATAAAATTTTATTAACAAATCAATCATTTGTTATATAATAGGTAACATTACCAAGAAGAACGGATGAAAATAGACCAACAACAACAACAACAACAAACAATGATGAACGTATTGCTATTCAACCTGAACCAGGTAGGAATTAAAATTAAGATTAAATAAAGATCTTTGTTTTTTTTTTATGTTTTCAAATAAAGGTTTTTGTTTAAAAACAAAACTACTTAGTGATAAAACAAATAATGAAAAAATCTTTATTAATGTTTGTACATCATCAAAAATTAATGCACCAAAAGAAATAACTGAAGAAGAACTTATTGAAATAGTTAAATCAGAAGATCCAGGAAGATATCGTGTACCAATCAGTTTGGGTGAACCAATACCTGATCTTGATAAACGTTTGTTTAAATAATTTCATATTAATCAAATTGGTTTTTTTTTTGCCTAATATTTTAGACGGCCAAGCTTGTATAATTTTTACAGTTATCATTCATACAGATTTTTTTCATCGTGCATGTTCAAGTCAAACATTTATGAATTTTTTACTTACATTAATATATGAAGGTTTAGAAAATAAATATCCTCAATTTAAAATTGATACTAGTAAGTTAAACATATTATTTTACTCATTGTATATTTCTTATTTAAACAATACATATACAAATAAAAGAAGTCATGTATTAGAAATTAAAAAAAATACACATAAAGAAATAAAAATGCATCATAGATACAATACGCATAGAATGAACGTATGAAAGGAAAATAAACAAAGATTAATAATAACATTGTGTTAGTGCGTTGCATTGGAAAATGTGTTTTTTGTTTGTTTGTTTGTTGCATGTTAAATGTATGTGAATATCACAATAGATTTTCTGTTTTTATTGTTTAGCCTCCTAATCTGTTCAGTTTTGAGTATCACATGAGTGCGAACAAAAAAGATTAAACAATATCACACTGGTGCTGAATAAAAAAAAAGCGAAAAAAAGAAAGAAAGAAAGAGATTCGGGAATAATAGCAAAAAAAAAAAAAGAACAAGAAAAGTGGACGGAATTTGCAATAGAAAATACATACAATTCTGCATATGAATAATCTACTCATTAATATCACTTATATCATCAAGACTATTATTGTCATCATGATCATCTTGATCAGATAAATTATTATTTGTACCATTTAATGTTAATGATAATTCATATTGAAATTTTTGTAATGCAAGTTCAGTACGACGTTTTTCAATAGCTATACGTTCATTTTCACATTCATTAACAGCTAATTTAATATCAAGATTTTTTTGTTCAATTAATAAACATTCTTTATCATAAATAAGTCGTTGTGTTATTAATTCAAGTGTACGTTTACGTTTCATTAATGATTCAAAACGAAGTGAATTTTGTGATTGTTGTTGTTGATGATGTTGATGTCTAGAAGATTTTATTGAATTTATAAATTGATGATTTCGTGTTGGTTTTAAATATTTTCGTTGTTTATCTAAGGTTCGTTTAGATATTTGTCCATTATTTGTAATTCCTATATGTGAATTTAATTGTTGTGGATTAACAAATGATGAAAGTGATGTTGAATGAAGATTTGTTACTGGACTTGAACAATTATCATCATTACCAACAAGACTAGTACTTTCATCACCTGGAGAATCTAATTGTCCATTAAGACCATTAGCTAAATCTGATGATGGAGAATCAATTTTATCTGATGACTAAAATAGATATATAATTAAATTTAATAGGAATTATATCGAGATGAAAATATTAGATTTTGGTATAATTTTATTAAATTGAATAGGAAACGAACATATTTTTTTTTAAATGGAAAAAAAATTTTTTTTTGCATGATATGTAAAATTAGTGGGAATATTTCCGGATAGAAATATCTAGAATAACGAAGGATTGAAGAAAAAAATTGACATCCGTTACCATTTTCTTCTAAACAGGATCCTTTTTTTTTGAAATCATTGCGGTATGATATATCGATATGATTCAAAAGAAAGAAAATACCTTTTTCCTTTCGAACTTATGTTAATTGATGATAAAAAACAACAGAAAAAAATCCATCTGTTAGAACGAAAGAAAAAATCCATGACTAATAATTTCACAATTCCTATGTAAGATATTACGATTAACGAATGTATGAGGACATTAATGAAAAAAAAAATCTTTTTTTTTAATTACTAACCTGTTCATTAAATGTTGTTTCATGATTATTGCTATTTCCGTTATTTACATTTGATTGTAGTTGTAAAGCTTGTTGACGATGTAAAGCAGCAGCAACAGCAGCAACATGAGCAAAATGAGATGTTGTTGATGATGTTGATGATAGAGGAGCACGACATATAGATAAAATTCGATTATATAAAGTAATTTGTTTATTTGATATAGGTGTTGTTGAACCAGCTAATTGTGCTGCACGATAAGCAGCTGCTTCACGTTTAGCTTCACTTTGTAATTTTTTCCATTTACGTCGTACATCTTCAACAGTTCGTTCAACTTGTGGATATGTTGCATTAAGATTTTCGGTTATTTGTTTCCAAATAGCTTGTTTTTGTGCTATAACACTTTTTGATGCTTCACGTGAATGTAATAATTCTTTATATACATCATATTGATCAATTATATTAAGTACTTCATGATCAGTAAAATTTGGTTTACGACGACGACCTACATGAAATGCATCAATAGAAGAATAATCTGTTGGTTGATCGTTCATATTATTTTGTATATCAATAGATTTGTATAAGAATGTTATATGGATAAAGGATAAGAAATATGGCTCGATCTGTAATAGAGAAAGAGAGATCGTCTCGAATGACGAGTCATAAAAAAAAAAGTAATCATAAGAGAGTCTAAACCAAATACGACATAACGGTGCATCGAGCAGGTAGACACGACGTGTGTTGTTGCTAGGCACCGATGTTCTCTCCTTCGTGTTCTTTCTGTCTTTACATTGTGCAAGTGACTGAGAACGAGAGTATGAGTGAGAGCTATACTCTTGGAGTGTCCCATCGTTACTCGTCACCACGTAGTCATAGTTTTATTCATATTATTGTTTCTCTTCTTCCTTTCTTCTTTTTTCTTCTGCATCCTTATTTTGTGCGTGCTTCTCCCTAATCCAGATATATATATATATATATGTAAAAAAAAATGCATTTTCGTCCCTTTCTTCATATGCTACATCGTCATCATCGTCTTTTTTTTTCAAAAAAATAAAAACTGAGAATAAAAAAAAAATTTGTGATGGGTGCTGTTTAGTACCACTACTCTCATTTTCCATACAATAATAACAAATGAGTAAAAAAAAGAGACGAAGAAGAAGAAGAAGACGAGAATAACGATAAAGAAAAAAAAAGTGAGCATACGATGAGAACAGGAAACGATCATAGTCCTCTGTTCAGGAGACCGCTCAAGTGAGCCATGTGGAATAAGCACTAACGACATTTCTTTCTTCTTTTTCTACTTCACCTTGCTTACGATAAATACAAGAGTTTAGAATTTCTCGATACTTTACTGTCGTTAAGTGGTAACGAACGAGCGTCTTTTTTTTTTTATTTATTTTAACCATTCAGATCTTCGTTCTATGCATAGGGAAATCTTGTGTTTTTTTGACAAATGAATTACTCATGCCTTCATCTTTTTTACAACGTTGCCATCGACTATACCTAATGTTTGCTGCGGCACTCGGGTGTCTATGTCTTTTGTTCTCTTTTCTTAGGTGTGCATTGCGATCACTTTACTCTTCTTTCAATTCCACTTGCTATAAACTAAACATATATAAATACGTTGTATGATGACAATAGGAAAATGATTTACCAATAAACTTGTCTTTCAATCCAATCATTCAAGTGTGATATTGTACTTACTTATTCAAGCGTAATGACTAGTCGTGCTATGGTAGTTATACGACTTGAATATATATATATGTATATTTATGTCTCTGTTTATTTTTCTTTTTCGCTGAATCTTAAACGAAAGTCATCGTCATTTTCTTCCTTCTTTTCCTCTTCTACCTAACGATAAAATAGCAAAAAAAAATGTCTATATTATTATGATTGTACAACCTTGATTGCAAATAAATGATTTAGTTTATCTAAATTAGAATGATAAAATATTTGAAAGATATAAATATGCAAAAAAAAAATAAAAATAAAAATTTTAAAATAAATTTCTTAACTTCCAGATTGGATCAAACTTAAAAATCGTAAATATATGGGACAATTAACTGAACAATATATTCGAGTTCGTGCTAAACCATTCATTGTTGAAGTTGATCAACAAACAAATAATATTGAACAAGAAGTGTCTGTGTGATTTTCTTTTACTATTATGATTATTCAATATATATGTATACATATTTTAGAGAAACAACTTCAACTATTGATAAAGGGTTTGTGTTGTACATGATATTAAAAAGGAAATATATATCAAAAAAAATTTTTCTTTTCTATGTAATATAGAACGATACCAGAATATAAAATCATACGTGAACCTATTGAAGGTGATCCTAATTTTTTAATAATGGATATTGAATTACCAAAAGTAGTGAGTTTATTTTGAAAAATCATAAATATAATTTATAAATAAAAAAAAAATAAAAATTTTAATTATATTTTATTAGAGATCATCAAAAACATTAACACTTGATATTGGTACTGATCGTATTGTATTATCTACACGTTCAAATATATATCATTTGGATATATGGTTACCAATTGATATTAATTCAGATGAATGTGGTGCACAATTTGATAAAGCTACACAAGTAAAACATTTATTATTTATTTTAAGTTATTCTTTTCCTTTATAGATTTTAACAATAACAATGCCTGTTAAACATGATACAATATAAAATATATTATTAAGTTAAAATTTGCCATACTATAATGATAAAACTAAATGATATATATACATATCATGTCATTGTTAATATCTAATAAATAAAATGTATGTTCATACAATTTCATTTTTCTTAAAGATTATTCAAAATAAATTCAACGGTTTCGCATGAGATTAACATAGAGAAACTCTATTGAAAAGTGATTATTCAATTTTTGTCATTTTTCTCATTCTATTTAAATTTTGACTTTCTATTAATATTCATCGTTGTCATTTAATTAACAATGAACTGCTCTTATCATTCCTATCACTTGAGAATTTCATGTCTAACTTCTCATCAAAGAAGGATAGGCAACATTTTTATTGGTTATAGATATAGATATATATATATATAAATTACCTTCACATGTATATCTATAAAATCTACGTGATCAAATAATCTGATAGCACATAACATTTATAAATAAATATTTATAGCGATTTAACACAATACTTACTAAAATTTTACATATACATACTGTGTTAATCAGTATTTATTACATCTTTTGTAATACGATTCTTAACTATGATTATATATCTATACTAATGTATAGTTTTAAAATAATTATTATTTAGTGAAAATTAATAAATAGAAGGAACTTTGCTTGTAGCGTGAATATTGATGATCATTTATATAGAATTAATCATAAAATGTTTTTTAAAGAGAATAATATATGTGATTACAAGAAATTTTCTTGTTTTGTGTTTAGGAAATGAATGGATGTTTATATATTAGACAAATCTAATTTGGCTGATAACTGATAATTTGTATTCAACATTAAAAAACCTACAAGTTATTTCATAAAACTAAAAGACAAATATATTAAGAAAGAAAGAAAGACTTTCATATGATGTTATGTCAATAAATTTTTAGGGTAGAATATTTTTCTTCTTCAAAATCATAACTGTCTCCAGATTTATGTCAAATATTTCATCATATTACCATGTTGACTTGAGTATTATGGATTAGAATTATCAAATGTGTAAGCAGTCTACATTGCCATTACTCTAGAGATAATCAATAGCATGAATAAAGTATTAGTTGATAAGATGTATTTATCGGTGAATGACATTCATATTAGTTGTATAGCATAAATTGAAAAAAAATGTTCATTCTGAGATTGTAGTGTGAAAAATCAAATGAATCAATGACGGATGATATAAAGTGTTATACTTGTTATATTCATATTTATTAAATAACTATTGAATATAAATTGTAAACTAGTAGTGAATGTAAATTCGATTCTTGTTATTATAAGTCTTACTTTCGCGCCATACCTAATACAAGTGGTGAAGTTTTCTGCAACCGTTCTTTTATTTATCCTCATGAATAATATCATGTTTTCTATGGCATATCCTCAAGTCAAGTTCAACAGCACTATTAATAGATTTCGAATAGTAAGAGTATGGCTTTCGATATGGAAGGGATGGGGTAGTCAAGCTTTTCTCCTTCTACTCTCACTTTTCAGATGTGTTTATCTGCCAAATTTTTTAGCAGCCTTTGTCTTTCGACAGGCAGTCTATTTCTTCTGCGTGGCCTATTAAGCAGTCTCGCAAACAAACTAAGACTAACATTGAATCTACATGGCGCATGCAATGACAAACCGAGCTGTTTTTTTTTCTGTGAAACTAAGTTATAATCGACTGCGGTTTTAAAAATTACGCTTAAAAAGCACTTTATTAGGGATTAACAGTGACAAGCATAGCCGACTTCGCCAGCAATAATGTAGAAAAAAGTGGAAGGTTTCACGTGGTCTTGACATTAGAAAAAGTTTTGTACTATTCCTGCTTATAATAATTTCTTATCTGTTGCTCTCTTCTCTAGTCCATTTGACTTTTTAACTGTTGTATCTTCGAAAAAATTTAGCTCATTCCACTCCTAAAAACTGTCGAAAGCCTTTAGTGCGAAAATTAGTACGTAAGGAGTGTTAAATTTAAAAGTTTCTCTTTCTGTATATAATAATAATTTATTTATTTAAGAAATTTTTGTAAAAAAAATGATTATATAACAATTAAAATAAAATACACATAAAATTAAACTTAAATTCATTGTTGGCCTTTCAGTACAAAATCGACCTTTTTCAGAACTTGTTATTACATACATATTATTGATGGTTGATTTTTCGTATATATATATTATTTTCATTTCTTCTGTTATTGATGGTGATATTGGTAAGAGACGACACTTAAGTTTCCTCATCCATACCACTATCGATAGCAGAAGGAAGAAAATAATATAAATAGAATATTGTTACCAAAAGAACATCGTCTTTAGAAAGTAACGACATATTCGAAAAGCCCGTAAAATTTTACATAATTCTATGCATTTATGTTTTAATTAGTACTCATGCAATATCAAAATAAATTGAATAGAATGAAGGCAATCTCATTTCAAGATTTCCACAGATTAGATTTTATCACTGTCATCAAAATTAATTTTTGAAAATTTTTATCACTATAGAATAACATTTTTAAAAAAGCAATTATACATTCTGATAGAGCTTGAAATTATCTATCAATCTGTATATTTTTATCTTCCTTGTATTTATGAGCCGAATGTATTACAAAATGTAGATGCAAGATAGTTAACAAATCTATATAATAATGCACTTTTTCAAGGTCTAATAGAATCTAAAACTATTTTTTCGAGAAAATAATGTTCCATAGAACTAATGAGTTCAAAAAGAAAATTTCAAAGTGCCGAAAAATGCAGATTTATAGTGCTTGTCAATTAAGGGTATGCTCATTAATAAATGAGAGGAAAAAAGTAGATATATCGGGTGATAGAGAATTTCAAGCTCTATCAGAATGTATAATTACTTTTTTTAAAAATGTTTTTCTACAGCGACCAAAATTTTTAAAAACTAATTTTAATGACAATGATAACATCTAGTCTGTCGAAATTGTGACATGAGGTTTTTAAAAATTATGTTCTTTTGGTAAAAATATCCTTAAAATACAGAGTAAAACTTATTTTTTCCAGGGATTTATATATATATGAAAAATCAGTTATCAATTATATGTTTATAACAACAAGTTCTGAAGAAGGTCAATTTTATATCGAAATGGCAACAATTTATTTTATTTTATTTTAATTGTTATATAATCCTAAAAGAAGCTTTTAAATTTAAAACTAATATGTCCTTCCTTAACCGATTTCAATCTATGTAAGGAGTGATGATAATCAAAATACATATGAAAATTAATTGGTGTGATCATAATATACAAGGAGAAAACATCTGGAAATGCCGCTGAAGATCACAACTCTTGTGAAAATAGTATTGATAGAATACAAAATATCATTTTACTTAAATTTCACTATTTCTTCACTTTTTAGATTGATAATTATGAAATCTTCTTTTGCTTTTCATATTGTTTCCCATAAAAATATATTGAGATATGAGATATTGTTTTTTTGAGAGTTACTTTTATGTTTTTCACAGAACTGAACGACTTTGTTGTAGATTGTGTTCAGCTTGGATATAACCTCTAATCGATCTGTCAGATTTGATAAGGTTAACTCGACATTTCTGCAAACACATCCAGATAGTGCAAAGGATTCAGCAACAACATTGTCTTTTTATATTTGAAATGTAACAAAAAAAAGTAAATAGTTATTTAAAAATTCTGATTCTGTGAGTTTAACTATGGTGCACATAAAAGACAATGTAGCAGATTAAAAACTACTAAGAAGACCCGAAGGAGATATATATTGTAAAATCAGAAATTCCACGTAAAAAATGTGCTTCTCTTGCATCTGAATGTCATTAGAATTCAAACATATATCATTGTTTTTGATCGAATACTACGATTATTAATATATGATTTCTTTTATCAAACTTGTATCTTAAAATATCAATGATGATATTTGACTATTAAAATTACATACATAATTCTAGTAGAATGAATATTATTTGAAAGATATATTTTTATTTTCTATCATCAATCGATAGTTACTTGAAGAAAAAATATCTAATTCTTGTTACTGTTTTGATCATACTATTGTGTTTTATATTTAATTTATCATACTTCCTAGTTCTAAAAACGAGTTTGATTGTGCAGGATGTCCCAAAAGTCATGTTCATTTACGACATGCATAGAACTTCCTTATTGATCAAGGTTAATCCAATTGATTTGTTTTTTTTTATCTGAAAGAGCAAAGCTGTAAGTTTTAATAACGAAATTCATAAATACTTTTGAAAGTGTATCGCTACTAGTTGTCATAAACAAATTTAATATTTTTTTTCAATATCAAAGAGAACTATAAAGCATTTTTTATAGTTATTATCGACATTTAAAGTATTACTGTTTCTTATAAATGTTCTATTATTATTCGTTCTAATAGTATTCTTATAGAAAGAATGCAGTAATATAATGTCTTTTGACATTAGAATTCACAAAATTGTTCGGTACTATTATTTTACTAATTGTCAAAATTTTGACTGTTTCAGAAGCAAATTGTTCTGTATGAATAGATTAACTAGACAATTCTTCCAAAAAAATTCATAAGAAAAATAATTGTAAAACATTTCTTAACGATTGTCACGATTTTGAAGTTAATACAAACAATAAAAATTCAAGTAATTAGATGAGAAACATTGTATATTTCTCTTTGTTACGAAATTTTAAGAATAGAAACGAGTATTGAATAAATACGTCGATCGTGAAAGTGTGTAATCACTCGAAAAATGATAGTAGCTCAAAGACAGAAAAGGATCTATATAACTATAAGAAAGAAGGATAAGATATGAATAAGATGGTAAGTGGTGCAATCTATTACATTATAGATCATAATAGTTTAATATAGAAAAAAGATTTTTTCTCTCAAAAAACTAATAGACAAAATGTATATCTCATTGTTGTCAACAGGTTAAATAATTAATTATTCAATTCGACATTGAAAAATTATTTTAGATTGTACGAATATCTATTAAAACTAATTACATTAGTATAATCTATTATTTACTGTTAGCTATTGGTTTTTCTACTATTTTCATTATGATAAATAACGACATCTCTGTTTAATGTGAAAGAGCGTTTTTTTCTTGTTCATTTGAGGATTGGCTACTAACAATGAAGATGGCTGCATGCATGCTGTTAATAAAGCTATATGTCAAAGACATATAGCACATGATTATCTTCTATAAAAGTTCTATAATAAATTGACTTTTTTTTAGATATGATCTACATATGTATTGATTATAATCATCATCATACATCGTCATTTTATTTCTTAAGTGAATGGTTATCGATTTGCAAACAATTACATGTGATGTTTTGCTATTGTTTTTGCTTGTCTCATTTGTGAGTATTTGCAGAACAAATGCAACATCAACATTATCATTTACAAATGATAATAATAATAATAATTATATGAAACGAGCTGATGAATGTAAATAAGAAATTTTTTTATGTTAAATTAATTTATATAATTAAATAAAAATATATTCTTTTCAATAGATGTCATGACTTCAGCACCAATTGATGGTATTAAACGTTCAAATGTTTGTGGAGATGGATATCGTATTGAAGGAGCTCTTCTTAAATCTTACTCATATTCTAAACCTGAATCATATTTACCATATGAAGATTGTTATATGACATTTAAAGTTTGATTATTTTAAAAATAATAATTTTATAAAGATTAAAATTTATATTTATTGTTTAGGCTCGTCGACCCGATAATCAAATATCTATTCGAATTTTATCATTAGATCTTAATGATATACATGGTGGTGTTAATTGTTTAGATTCTCTTCGATTTTATAAATCAGCATATATTATACGAAAAGATAAACTTGTATGTTGATACTATATTATATTAGATTATATTATTTATTTATATTAATTATAGGATACAGTTGAATGTGGACAATTAACTGAAGAACAACGATTTCATGTTATATCACCTACTGGAGTTGTTACTGCTCATTTTTCGTCAGTATTATTATATTGATTTATAAGATGATTATTTTAAAATGATCTTCTTTTTCGTTATTGTTAGAACCGATGGTGGAAATGTTAGTGGTCTCGGTTTTAAAGTTGTCCTTACTGCTTTTCGTTATCGTAAGTTTTGTTTTTTATTTTAAATTATAATATTAATAGATTTTTAAATAGCGAATAAAACACATCCATGTGATCCAAATAACGAAGAATTTCTTTGTAGTAGTCGAGAATGTATTAGTAATTTACTTTTATGTGACGGTAAGTTACTTTTATTGATTTATTTTTTTTTATATTCTTTAATAATAGGTGTTCCGCATTGTTTGGATGGATCAGATGAACCACCACATTATACATGTAGTTCAAGTAAATATAATATCATATAAAAATATTTTTTATATTGTTATATATTTATCAGATGTAGCAGAATCTTTAAATACTGGTAATATTGATACAAAAGATCGTAAGACATCATCTAAACGTCAACATTGGCGTGGTGTTTTAATAGCTGCATTTTTACTTATTATATTAATTGTATTTATACTTTTTCTGGCATATTTTATTTGTCGTCATTGTATTCATTCATCAGTGCCCTTAATTAATAGTGAAAGAAAAAATTATGCAACTATATTAAATTCTCGTATGTTTAATTAATAGAAAAAGAAAAAAATTATCTTTTTCATTTTAGCTAAAAATGGTCCTAAAACAACAACACAAGTTATTATTAAAAATGATAAAACTGGAAAACGTCTTGATGATGATTATAATATACTTTAAATTTACATTTATTATTCTAGTCATGTTTAATATTTATATGTTTTTTCAATTACATATCGTCAAAAATTGTAATATTTATATATCAGATTTGTAACAGTGATATTTCTTAAATTTAGTCATAGATTGTATTCATGTATTAGAAATATTCAGTTATATATATATATATTATAATAAATTATTGTAATAAAAAAAACGAAAATTTATTAAATATTATGTTTTATTATCTGACAATTGTGATTAAATGAAATGTTGATTTGATTTTTTTCTGGAAGTGAATATGTATATTGTATAAAGTGCGATAAACACAAAAGTAATGTCTGTGATCGGAATCAAAAAAAAAACTTGAACAGGACGAGAACTTGAACTTACGACTATATAATGACTTTTACTCTGTCGTTTTTTAAACATTATAAATCAATCTATTATTGTCATGCAAATATTTTATAAAGGAAAAAGAGAAACGCATCATAATTCGAGATGTGCAGATTTATTTCCGGCCCTAGGGACTAATACAAAAAACATGACCTTGAGATAAATATTTGCTAGCATCGAAACTCAAGTAAATCATATGAATTAAAATATACAGACGTTAATAAAAAAATATCTTGAAAATCTTGATGTTGGTTGATAGTATATAATGAATACAGTCTAACATTATATTTCAGTATCATAATTATTTAAAAGTCATTCATTATTAAATTTGATTTCATTATAACGTCGAGTATATTGACATACAGCATTTTTCTTCTTTTTCACTTAGTATACGTAGTTGATCATTACCATTTGGATATTTAAATGAATTTGTTTGCTTTAATTTGTTGATATTGTAATGTAGAATAATTGCCGATCATTTATCCTTAAGAAAATTAGTCTTGTGATTGTTTTTTGTAGAGTGGAATCAAGACCCGAAAGTATTATCAAAAATTAGATTCTTTTGATATTTTTGGAATCAGTTTACTCATTCTATCACATTCGTAGTTTAATTCTTAGAAAAAAAGTCATATCTTTGTTGTTTGCTATAGTCTCGTTTTTTCTCCATCATTACGAAAAAAAACTGAGCATTGTACAAGAGAAAAAAAAGAAATGATAAGTGTATATATATGAATTGCTCATTCAAATAAGAAAAAAAATAATTCTTTGTGCTAATATTCAAAAAATCGCAACAAAGGTCAGAAAAAAAAAAGAATGGAATGTCAGAATAAAAACTCACAATATATTATCTATCATATATACAGAAGGCAAAAAAAAAAAGAAAACCTGTTGCTAAATTCGAACACCTGAGTATGAGATTATAGGAAGAACGATGGAAAAATATTTGATCATCTGTCATAGTATACATGAGAAACAATAAATGAGAGAAAAATTTCGAAAGTATCACACATCACCGGTTGTCGAAAACAAAGAAAAAAATACATCACACATAATTTTCACGACCTGTAGATAATTTATGTTCAAATAATTTTGCTTTCTCACGTACTGACCATGATATATCAGATGGATCAAGTTCATTATGAATATTAAATGAATATGATGGTGTTATACGTCTTTCAATTGATTGATAACGTGAAATATTTGCTGTTACTAATGATGATGTTGATAAACGTGATTGTCGTTCATGTTCATTTGTTTTATGTTGAATAGTGTTTTGTTGATGATATGTTTGATATGTTTTATTTGTTAATATTGAATCATTAACTGGTTTCATTTGTACAGCTGTACCAAGTGCAAATGGACGTGTATTAGAATGATGAACAAATATTCGATCACGTTCACTTTTTTGTGTATTTGAATTTATTTGATTGGAATTTTGATTTTGTGAATTTAATTGAGATATAAAATAAGTTCGATTTGTTGTTGATATTAATGGACCATTATATTGAAAACGACTATCACCTATAGTTGCTTGTTGTTGTTGTGAAGGATATTTATTAATTAATGGAGATGTTTGTTTTATAGGTAAATCAGATTGTTTCGAATTTGATTTTATTATAAATGATGTTGAACGAAATGGAATTGATACAGAAGGATTTTGAAAACGTTGATTTATTATACTTAATGGTTCACTAGTTAAATCTAAATCTTGTTGTTCAGAAGATGTTGATCTATAAAAAATAATATTTGAAATTATTGAATAAATAATTGTATATATTATAAAGCTATTGTTAAAAAATTTATCCGAGCGACCATCCCTTACATACCATAAATAAACTATTTACAATCTGCAAACATAAAATGTTTTAAATAAAAAAAATTCATTTTCGAAATAATCTAATGCAGAAAACTATCTTGAAGTTTAAAGAACTAATTATAAATTTATTTTGTATTATTACAAACCTTGTTGTTATAGATTCATTTTGTATATTTATTTTTGTTTTATTTAATTTTGTACGTTGTAAAAAATTTTTCTTTGTATTTTCTTCATCATCATCTCCTTCATTTGATGAATAATTAAATTGTTTTAATGATGATGTACGTTTAATATAATTTGTTGTTAAACGTCGAAATTGTTTTTGTTGTTGTTTATATTCATTATTAGATAATGATGAATGACGTGATAATGATTTTGAACGTTTAATTTTTTCTATTGTTATATTATGAATTGTTGTTGATGATGAATGTATATTTGAATTTGTATCTGAATCATCTGTTGTATTATTAATTAAATTTTTTCTTTCTAAAAATTGTTTTGATGGTTTATAAATATTTTTTGATGTTCGATGTCGTGTTGTAGATATATTTGTATTTGTATTATTTAATAAAATACTTGTTAAAACAATACCTTTTCCACAAGCTATTGATGATGTCCAATTAGGTAAAGATGTTGTATTACGTCGAAAATGTTCACTTATTTCCGAACTATCATCATTACATAATTGATCAGATACAGCTAAACCAGAATCATGTGAACGATTAATAATAGGTAAATGTGGAGATGATTCAACTTCATCAAGACTTTCAATTGATGAAGCTTTTAAACGAACTAAAAAAATAAAAATTAGTTTTAAAATTTAGTTTTTTTTTTCTTCATACTTAAATTTGGTATTGGATGAATAATAATACGTTTATCTGTAATACAAGTAAAAATATCTGAACCAAATAATAATGAACAATTTTGAATTAAAAATTCTACAATTGATGACATAACATCAGCTTCTTGTTTGCCTGATATAATTGTTGTTGATTCAGTTTTAAATAAATTATTTGATACACATAAACCTAGATTAAATGGATTCATACCATTTCTATCTGCATTTTCCGATATATTATGAAGAATACATATAAAACCTTTTAATAATATATGATTTCCTTCAGATAAACTCGATAAAATACTAAAAAAAAAAAAATTAATAAATAAGAAAGTTTTTTTTTTTTCTTATTAAATTTTACTGTTTTCTTGCAAATGAAACTTTTTCTGGTAATATTGAAATTCGAAGACATTTTTTCCAATTATCATATTGAATTGAATTAAATAATGGTTGAGGTAAAGTACGTAAAAAATGCTAAAAATTTATTAAATTTTAAAATATCAAATTATCCATAGTAAATAGCAAAACTTTACATTTCATATTTTTATACATTCTACAATTTACATAAGATCACTTATTTTCTAGTTGCAGATTTTTTTTTATGTAAAGTTCTGCTATTTATTATGGATTATTTGATAGAATAAAAAAGATTTACTTTAATTATTCCAGCAGCTAATATTGGATGTAAATCATTACTTTCTAATGGTATATTATGTTCAATTTTATCAATACAATCTTTAACTGATCGTGTATTGGCTACTTTACGAAAAATACCTGTTGTTTCTGGTCCTTTTAAATAGAGAATTTCAAATAATTGCTAAAAGAAAAAAGTAAAAGAAAATGTTTTTTTTTTTTTATTTAGTTTCTCTTTTTCTTACCATAATTACAGGTGGTAATTGATGATTATATTTTTGAAGAAGTTCATCAGGTGTTTGACCAAAAAAATTCAAATGATTTTTAATAGAATTTGGTGAACTAAGATATTCATCAGTTAATTGTTGTTGTTGTTGTTGTTGTTGTTGGGTTTTAGTTTTTCGTTTATGAAAAAAGCGAGATTTTTTTGTTTGATGATCTTTAAAAAATATATAGAAATTTTTTTTTTTGTTAATTTTATATAATAGAAAAATAAATAAATAACTAACGAACCATTTAATGTTTCACGTTTACGTAATTCAAATTCATAATAATAATTTGTTGTTGTTATATTTTGTAAACTACTTGATGAATTATTTTGATGAGTTTGAAATGATAAATGATCATTATGATCAAATGATCGATTATTTTTCAATATTGTATTTGATATTTTAAAATATTTCATTTTTATTGAATATGGATATTCATGACCTATGAATAAATCAATATTTATACATGTATACTGAGTATATTGTTAAATTTTTTCGTGTTCTCTTTTGATTAAACCAATCGATTTAGAATGGAGTTTTTATTGAGAAAGGGATTAGATATATGATTGTATGTTACTATTTTTTTTTTGATTGTCTAATGAGAGAGATGGATCAAACTTATAGTGACATTGATTTTTTTGTGCGTGATTAACATATGCATGTCAGAATGATTGATATATTCATTTACTTTGACTAATTCTTTAAGAAATATCAAGTGTAGGTGTACTCGTTCTGTTTCTTTTAATATTCAAGCAAGGACAATTTTTTTATTTTAATACTAAATAAAACATTTTGTTTCTTTTCTTGTCTTACTTTCTTTATGATAATTATGATTATATAAATTTTCAAAATGTCTTATAAAAGTACGAAATAGAAAAAAAAGAATTCTTTCATGATATCGATTAGGTTTCTATGAATATTCTTTCATCATCATTATGATTCTAATATTATTTTTTTTTTAAAAAGAAAAACGAAAAATAATAATAACATTATGAATATTGCGTTGTACATTGAAGACTCATAGTTACATATATATCTTAGGTATTCTTGTAATTCGACAAGAGGAAAAGAACATACGATAAATGAGAATTTGCATATAAATACACCTCTGTAGAATTAGGTTTCTTACTTTACTCTCATTTTCTTTTTTTTTATAAATGTATAAAACTAACCAATTAATGGTATATTTGTTATTTGAATGGTTTGTGAACTAGAATTTGTAGGATGTATTCTATTGGATTGATTATTTGTTACGTATAGAACATAATTATCAACTAATGGATCCTTTTAAAATAAGAAAAAAAAACTAATAATAACAAATTTAAAAATATCATACATTAACATACTCGAAGATGAAATGCATCAATACATTTTTTAATAAGATCACGAACTGTTTCTTGTGGTCGAATACTGATAACTTTACGCTAGAATTTAGTTTAATATATAGAATAATATCGAAGAATTTTTTGTATATATAAACTTACTATAAGAAATGAAGTTACATTATTATTATTATTATTATTATTCTGAACTGATTCGGAATTTTGATCAACTGCAATACGAACATGTTCAATATTTGAATTATTTAATTGCCACCACAAACGAAGTGTTCTAAATGTATTAAATAGTTTTTACTAAATATTTTCAAAGTGACAATATGCTAGCGAATAGACTTTAAAATAAGAATCAGATTAAATGATCTAATATATATCAATGAATACTATATTTCATATCTTAATGTAAATCAAGATGGATCCTCCTATCGTAAATATTTCATCATAATGAAAAAGTATTCTTAACTTACGATTCAATACGTTCTTTCCAAATATCTCGAATAGATTTTGTATCAAATTCTACAATAAAATTTTCTGATAATGGCCAACCAATAATTAATGAACGATGATAATCATAATAATTTAATGATGTTATTTCTGATGCTATACTATCATTTATATTTGTATGTATCCATATATAATTTAAATTAATACGTTGTTTTATTTTAAATAAAATTTGTCGTTGATAACATTTACCAATAATTAATTCATTTTTATTTGTTATTATAAATAAACGTTTATATGTTGTATAATCACGAAATAATGTTATATTTGTCCATATATCATATGAATCAAATATACCAACGGATATTAAACATCGATATATATCATTATTTTGTGTTGTATGATCAATACTTAAACGTTTATTACCAAGAAAATAACGACTAATTGAACGAGATTTTCTTGTTGATGGTTGAGATACAACAGGTTTTTTAATTATATCATCTGTTTGATTGTTCATTATTATTAAAATAAATATTTAATTGATAAACAAATGGAAGACAAAAACATCTTAAAAGAAGAAAGAATACATTATCAATTTTTTTGATTTTTAATATTCATTTTTAAAAAAAAAAATTTTATTAATTAAATAAAATGTTAAGAATTTACCATTCAATTTTCACTATGACCATTGTCTCATCATATTAACCAACCATTAAATATATCACTAGGGGTCTCATATTCGCCGTTTTTATTTTTCTTCTTTCTAAACGATATCAATAATGAATTTTAATATCGATTTATCGAACACGATAGATGTCGATTCTTTTAATAAATAAAACAAAACAATGTATTAGTTTTATATTTTAAACTATCCAAAAAACATACAATCACTTTTACATACTGACTAAGTATCATAAATTAAAATCTTACGATTAACTAACATAGTTTCCTATTTATATCTTCTATTTAAATAAATGGATTATAATGATACTCGAACATATTTAGTTAGACAGCCGGTAGGATGTTTAAATAGTCTATTGAATTTTATATTAAACAAACTTTAATAGGTTGATTGAATAAGTAAGTATCTGAAGGTATAAATACTCAAGGATTTAAAATCTTTCAAGTATAAATTTAGTAACATTAAATTTGTTTTATTTTTAGCCTTGAAAAGAAATTATTTTAAATGTCTTTGTATAAATTCTTATTCTTTAAGGCATTCTAATTTTAAAAATCTTTTTTTTACTTACAGAAAAAAAAGTTTATTTCATAAAGTACTTTAATTATTAAAAGACAAAAAAAAATAGCATCAATTGTTACAACCTTGACAATGATTATTTTTGTCATGTATATGCTCTTCTTCGTTATTTTTTCTACATACCAAATGACAATAAAAACGTTGATAATGATGAGTTGATAGAGATTGAGAGAAAAAAACATAAAAGAAAAGATCGAGGACAAAAAGATTTATTATTCTTTATATATAATACACTCTTATGAACAGAAATGTGAAACGAAAGTCAGTGTCAATTATGTCAACATATATTTGAATGAAAAAAGAAAAAAAAAAAGAAGAAGAAAAAAGATTGTATATGATGGCAGAAAGTAATTCATTGTTGATCATCAAGTAAAATCGATCGATCATCCAATACGTGTGTACATGTCAAACAACCGAAAGCGATATTTTATTTATTTTTTCGTCTTTCGTGTACTTTCCTATGACCTTAGACAGCTGATGTATGAAAGAAAAAAGCTGACAATTAAAATAAATGTATCTATCAATCGTTTGAATACAATTATAATATATATATAGAGATTGAATGAAGATATATACAATTAGTTAAATTGGAAAACTTTTTTTTTTTATTATGATATTTAATTGATCGATATTCTCATGTAATTAAAGGTACCAAGATTTACAAATATTCTTTTGGAATTTTTTTATTTTTGAAAACATATAGTGCAAAGATAATTCAAATATTAACTTAGAAAAAATTCTTTTCAAAAAATGGAGTCGAAGTTGGACACAATTCATTACTCAAAATAATGATATGAGCTATTGAAGAAAAAAGTATAAAGAGAACAATTTTCGAACTTTAGGTTATTAAATACGAGACTGTAGGAGGAATAAAAGAAAATAATTTATGATAATTGTAAGAGAAATTATAACTAAACTGGAAATATTGACACGAATATTCGAACCTCATATAAATACATTGATTATGGGTTATTCTCTATTATCATATAAATTAATTTTTGTCAAGGCTCAAAACATATGGGACATTCTTTATATATGAATTAGCGTTTTATAATTATACACAATTTTGCAAAGATATATAAATGCATTCATCTAAATTGGAGAGTTTTCATAACAAATGCCGACATATATTTTAATGAGAATGTCTTATTTAAGAGTTTTCAACCATGTAATTTATCTCTATTATCCATTGAATTATCTTTTGAAAAAATCTATTCATTATTCAAATGAATATTTCAATTAGAATTGTATTCTTTTATTTTTTCGTGTATTTGTTTGTTTATGTTTTTTTTTTTGAAATATAAATCAAATAATACAATTTGTACACAACAGAGAAAAAAAAATAAGGTAAGAGAATGAAAAATAATTGTGTATTATCATTGATTTTAAACAATAAGTTGTTTAGTATAAATTTCATAAATCATTTGTAAACGAAATTGAGGCATTTGTGTTTGTGTAAAATCGAGTGGCCATTCACGTGCTAAATATTTACCAAATTGACATGCAAATACACCACAATCACTACCATTTGCTTGTTCAGGTATCATATTCATTGGTTGTACACGCCAACCATCAGGCATTGGTGTTATTTGTCGTTTTGTTGCATACATATGTTCAACAAATGCATATACACGTGCTAAACACATATCATCTGCACCACCTAATGAATCATAATATCCAATACAACGTGAACGAAAATCAATTGTCTAAATATAGTAAAAAAATAAATCAATTTCGTTAATTTTTTTTTATTACAGTTAATGTCCAATGATTTCCTTGATGAATTGGTATAAGAATAAGATCATAATCAAAAAACGTTATATTTCCTCGTCGCATCCATCGATCCCAACTTGTATGTGTTGGTCCATCTTTAGATAATTTGGAATAGAAAAATGTACTAAATGCATATACACGTAAATTTCCTTGTGTACCACTTTCACGTGCTACAAGCGCCAAATAAAAATTCACAACCTTTGTTTTTTTAAAATAAATAATAATTTATATTTATTTCTATATTTAAATTTATTTTTATTTACTTCATCATTAAGCCAAGTAAGACCACGAAGTGTACGAATATCTTTACGAGTTATTGGTTGATCACCAATAGATCCAAATGATTCATTTTCATCACCAGTAATAATTGCTTGAACAAGACGAAGTTCATCTTCAGTTAAAGCTAAAAAAGATAATTTTCATATCAATATTATCAAAATGTGATCTATTTAAATAATATACCATATGTTCGACGTGTACGCCAAGCTGATTTTGTTGATGGAGTAGGTGAAATTATTGATGGTGAAGTTATTTGTAATGATGATAAATGTGAAGTAATAGTCTATGAAATGAAAGAATAAATCAATTCATTAGAATATATGTGAATTTTTTAATCATTATACTTCAGCTGATGTAACTGATGGCGTAATTGTTCGTCTAAAATTTTTAGTTTTGAATATTAGTACGATGAAAAAAAAAAAGAAGTCAAACACACTTTTTAAGAAGTGCATTACGCACTGATGGAAAATTTTGAAGTAAATCATCAAGACTATTAATGAATAAAATTAATTATTAAAAAAATAATTAAATTATTATAATAGTACATACGTTTGAAATTTAATTGGTTTAGCCTTGAGATATCCAACAATTGAAACTAAAATAATATATCTTGTATTAATATTGTTATTGTCTCAAACTACTACTGTTTATAATTTTTAGTTTAAAATTAGTAACTTCAATCAAAACAATTTTTATTGTCTATGATTTGTAGATTTTTTTTTTGTGGTGAAAGAAGACATTAACACTACGAAATGCTTACCAAGACCATTATTGCTTGACAACAATGAAAGTTTTAGGGAAGTTAGCGCTTTCTTTGCCATTCCTAACAAAGACTTCGGATGAAGCGCTTTTTTCTTTGACAAAATTGTTGTAGCGCATCGCCGAGAAATATCAGCGAAAGAAAGTGGTAGATGTAACCATCGGGACCAAGAGGTTCGCTGACAGGCTATGCCTACATATATTTTAAATAGTGGATTCTTTAACAAGTATAACAAAAATCCCACTCTAAAACTTTTTAATTTGTCTTTAGAAAAAATCTATTGTAATATGAATATATGGACGCATAGAGAAGTAGAACTGGCATCGATTATAGTGAAAGGATACGAGCTCAAACTTTAAAATATGCTACTAAATGAGAATAAAGATAAAATGTATTATAAAGAAACTCCAACTATTTACGGAAGATTTATTATTTAATGTCCTATGAATTCAAAGTAATTCATTCTTATATTTTAGTAGAATCCTAAGAAACTTATAAAATCACTTCAGACTGCAATCATCACTTTTAAAAGACGAAAGGTATATTTTTGTCAGAAAAATCAGAATTGACTTATTAGTCATTTTCATTTCTGACTTTTCCATTCGGATTTGTAAGGTTATGAAAGCCAGAATATCAGTTCTCAGAAGAGCCTTTAGGTATTCTTTTTATGCAGAGAAAGAAAGTGAGAGTTTTCAAAAAGCTCAAAATTATCTTTGTGATATAGTTGTAGATACTTCTTAATAACTTCTCGACTCAATCGAACAAAGTCTAAATTTTCCTATAAAAAACCGCAAAAACCCAATATGAAAGTTTTTGCTCAAATATGTCTTTCCTTATCTTATGTGTTCTACTTCTGGTAAAAACGACGATCTAATCTATCGAACTGTTTTTCAGTTTAAGAAATGGTCAAAAAAGTTCTCATTTATATACTAAACATTTTCTTATATGAATCACTTTTTATTTCTTAAAAATAAAAATAATTGAATAATACCTTCTGATCCATCATCATTGTCATCTTGATTTGGATGGCTATTACTATTATTAACATTTAATGTTGTATTTACTGGCTTACTAAATTAATTGTTAAAAGAATTTCGGTTTTTCTTTTTTTTTTCGTACACTGTATTTCCTACCTCGACACTTTTTCTAACATTTGATTTACAGCTAAATATAATAATCAAACTTAATATCTAATTATCAAAAATCAAACATTTATTTTACTGTCAAATCGTTTTTGTTGTTTTTCAATAGTTTGTTCTTGTAATAGTGTTGGTCGATATGATCGATTAATCTAATTAAAATTAAAAGAATATGAATAAATCATCTTGTTTTTACTCACTTTATGTTGATTCAATGATTTATTTGCCATAATATTTGCTGTTTCACGTACTTGTGGAAGTGTTCGTCGACGAGCAGCTCTATGTTTCATATCTACATATGAATAGAAGATGAAAAACATAATCTAATATGTATGAAATAGTATAGAAATATCTTTTTTGTTATGAAAGAAGACAAACGGTAGACTCATTCAATCTATATAACAAAGAAAAAAAGAACTAAAAAACAAATGGAAGACTAGCGTCTTTTGCGATCAAGCTCCTGAGTAGATTCATCAAATTTCGGATCAGCAACATTGATCATCAATGCTTGAGCATCAAGAAATGCTCGATTAGTACTCAATGCAAGCTATAAAAGAAAAAAATTAAAAATGAATAAATATTATATGAAGAAAAGATTTTTGTACATACTGTTTTAGCTATATTTTGTGCAGCACGAATTCTACGTAATTTTAAATAACCGGGATTTTTACTAATAGCATTACCAATCTATAAAAATAAATATTCAATTAAATTATTTTTTCTTCTTTTTATTCAAATAATATTTACCAGCTTAGCTGATTCGGCATCACCTTCAGCTAAAACAATTTTTTGTTGTCGTTCTTGTTTAGCTCGTTCAACAGTAAATATAGCTCGTTGAGCTTCTTGTTGAGCAACTTGTTTAGCTTCAACAGCAGCTGAATATTGTGGACTGAAACTAAGTTCAGTTATAGATACATCATCAAGTAATATATCAAAATCGTTTGCACGTTCAATAAGATCCATACGAATTAAATTCGATACTTGTTGTCGTTGTGTTATTAATTGTGATGCATTAAATTTTGCAACAACACTTTTTAATACTTCATTACAAATTGATGGTAATACACGTTCATCCCAATTTACACCTAATGTTTGATATAATTTAGGTAATTTTGTTTGATCAGGTCGAGCTAAAACTCGAAGAGCTAAAAGAAAATTAACAATTTATTCAGAGATATTGAATGTAAAGAAAAAAAGCATACAAACCAATTGTAACCATTTGTAAATCTAAAAAAGATAATACAGAATTTTTGAATAAATAAAAAAGAAATAATAGAAATTATAAACCTTTGCTGCCAGTTGGTGATTTGATGATGTTTGGCCGGGCACGAATATCATATGTAATTGGATATTGAAACCATGGAATTCTATTTTGAAAAGAAGTGTAGATTTTTCAAAGAAAGCCAGAACGAAATTCTTTGTTTTTCTAATGTACTGTTTACAGCATGTCAACGATGCTCGTAAAATTTCTCACAATTTATAAAATGTTTGTTGTTAATCCTTCTTCGTTCTCGATAGTCGCGTGTATTTATTCATAATCTGATTCGTCAAAAGAAACAATCAATCAATTTTTTTTCATCATATACGATATTTAACATTCTTCTCTTGTTTAACATAAATTCAAGCACGCTATTAATTAATCAGTATCAAATAAATCATTTATATATTACCTAAAGTGTAATCCTTCAGCATGAATTGTATTTTGATCAATGCCACCTATACGATTGAAAATAATTGCACGATGACCACCCTCAACTATAAACAAAAATTTATTTAATTTTATCATTTATTTTTTTTTTGTATTACCAGTAAACATAGATCGATAGACACCATAAACAGCTGCTGATGTTCCAAGAAGGAATTTAATACCTAAACCTAATCCTTTTGGTGCACCTTTAGATAATCGACTAGCAAAATCATTTAATTTTTCGGCCATAATTTTTTTTCTTTTATTCTGTTTTTTTTTGGTTCTAATCTAAAATTAAATACATTGAAAACTGAACTAATCAAATTTTTTATGTACAAATATTTTATATAAATTTATCAGACAATCATAACATTTTGAAATTGATGTGAAATTTTATCAAGTACTATTCGTTGTTTTTCAATATGTTGATCAATATTCGCTTGTAATGTATTTAAACATGTTGTTTCACGTTCAAAATCAATTGGTTTAATGAAACGATTGTCATTTGAAGAATTTGTTTTTTTACCGTAGACAAGACGATATGGTTGATGAAGAAAAAGTGATTGATTAGGATGAGATTTCGTTAATAATGAAGGATTTGTTGCAAGTAATTCATTAAAAAGTGATGATACTTGAGTATCAATTGATGAAACGATTGATGAAATATCATGTTCAATCGATGCATGATTATTCTAGAAAATGATTAGAAAAATAAAAAAAACAAATCTATAAGTATTTGAATGTTGCGCAATTGAAACATGATCGAGTTGATTACATGATAAATTAGGAAATTTATCGCAAATCGGATCCAAGTCTGAAAAGATTCGTAGCTTCCTCTCCTCAATTATTTGTGATTGAAATCAGTCACTGTAGACATGATCTTTGATGATTCAAAATAAATGTATGATAAGATAATCTTTACTTAATTTTCACTTTTCTTAAACTTTTAAATATTAATATCTTACATTTGATAACCATAATTGTTCAAGCCGTACAAGAGCACTATCAAGAGTATCGATAGCTGCATTAAATTTTTGTTTTTCAGCGTCTAAACGTTGACAATCAACTTGATTTAATGATTTATATATATCTTCATTTTCATCTTCATTTTGTTCAATTGTTATTGGTTGATCAAGTACACTTTCCTGTAAATAATTTTATTTTTAAATAAAATAATAAATAATTCATTTAAACTACCATCCATTTCCAAAATACATCTTCATGTTCATTCCAAAAAAGTAATAAATTCAATTTTTGATGTTCATTTTCAAGTTCAATCATATGCTTAAATAAATAAATATATTTTTATTTAGAAAAATACTAATTTATTTACATGAGATAAAAGATGAGGATGTTGACAAAGATATGCTTCAAATGATGACATATTATGACATTCATGTATCTAAAAAAAAAACAAAGATTTTTAATAAAAAAAAATATATATTAATTAAAGAATTTACTTGATGTTGTAAATTAGCATTTTCAATAACAAGACCATGTAAACGACGTAAACTAAAACGTAATTTTGAATTAAGTTTCATAGCTTGTTTAACTTGTCCTATTAAATCTTTTTCTTGTGAAGAATATTTTACAGATTCATTATAATCTTTCTGTTAAAAAATAGAAAAATCAAATATACAAATGATTTAGCATGTATATATATATATACTTGATAAAGTAAACTAGTATCATCTTGATCAAATATTGAATCAGAATTTAAACATTGTTTTATACATTTTTCAATTAATTTTATATGATAAATAAGCCAACCAAGACATATAAGTAATTGTCGACTACCTTTTTGCATTTTATTGTCAAGCAATAAAAAATATTCATATGTATAACCACGTGTAAATAAATCACTTTTAATCATATCAACTAATTCATCTAAATAACAAAAACAAAAAAAAATATTTTTTTTTCATGATTAATAATACTAGATGATTCATGTATGCATAGAAATTAGTGAGAAATCTTAAGTCAAATTCCACACTGTGACTTCTATAAACATGAGTGAATTTTAATTTCTTGATTTTTTCGTATATCTTTAGAAAATATTTATTTCAAGTGGTAATTTCCTATTGACATATGTGCTCTTTTGAGTTCGATGTCATTTCATTTCCGATCATAAATTAATCATTTAAAAATACCTTTTGATGTTTGATTAAATTGATTTATAGTTTGTTGTTGATTATTATTTATTGGATTAAAATGAAGTATTTCAAATATTAAATTCCATAATGGAATAGTCTAAATAATTGATTTATTTTATTTCATAATAAGAAAAAAAAGGATAATAAATTTTACTGCTTCATTTCGATTAAATTTTGCAAGACGAAATATTTCTGGTGTAATTGGTGAAAAACCATATAAAGATAAAATCTGACAAAAGCATTCTATTACTGGACGGACTTGTTGACCAGAAGTTGTTGACATTCTAGAATAAAATATATATATATATACCATTTAATTATTTTTTTTTTCGTTTAAAATTAATAAAAAAAAACAACAACAACATTCCAAAGTCTGTGTCGTTTATTAATATATATATATTTATATATATATATATATATATGTATTTATATGTGTGTATATTTGGTAAGTGAAGAATAAGAATAAGAGAAAAAAGAAGATTATATTTTTTTTTGTTTTGTTTCATACATATATATCTCGCTCTCTATTATTCACGTAGAAAAGAAACAAATAAACAAATATGGAATATCCGACTACCTAATCTAGGTAGTATAAAGACGAAAAAAAATTGAAATATACAGAAAAAAAAAAGAAATTTAGTTTTTGAATTATTTGATCAGGCTATATTTGTTTTTCTATCTTTGATTAGTCGATGTGATAGTATTAGTGGTTGTAGTCCATTGTTGCTGATGTCGAGTTAGGACGAGATTCATAGAAGAACTGTTCGTATTATTATTATTATTATTATTATTAATAGATTGTAAATCAGTTGACGAAGAATTTGATGAATGATTTGTATTATTTGATGGAGATAATGGTGTTGATAGAATTTTACGGCTACGACGAGATGATACACGAGTAGGAAGAATTTCTGATTTAGGAGAATTCATTGATTGTTGTTGACGAGGAGATGAACGACTAAAAGCAAAAAAAAAATTTATATTTATATTATTTTAATAAAAAGAATTTTTTTTTACCTGGTACTAGAAGGTCGACCACGTTTTCCTTTAGTAACTGTTGCTAGTGAAGATGATGGAGGAGGTGCTGGTGGATCACAAGCTGAACATTGCCATGATCCATCTGGAATGGCTTCTAAACCAGCACAATACGAATGATAACCACGATCACATCGATCACAGAACATCATATTAGCCTAAAAAAACAATACATGATTAATTAGAAAAAAAAATCAAACATTTATTTTTTCGAAGAAACATAATCTTACTTCATCATGTGTTTTATTACATTTTGTACAGCTTTTACAATCAATACATTGCCATAAATATGTTTTAATTATTGTTAACATTTCCGCATTAACATCAAGACAAGCTGGATGAAAACGATGTTGACAACTACTACATGTAACTAATTCGTCATCATTTTCATTATCAAATGTTTTACACGTATGACATATATTTGTATGACTGTTCGTGGAAATCGGTGTAGATAGTTTTGTATTACGAATTGATAATGAACCATTACTATTTGTACCGATTCCATTGACTACTAGAGGTGATTGTGGTGTTGAAGGACGTTGTTGTGATAAAGGATTTACAAGAGATGAACGAATATTTGAATTACCTTCATCTTCTTCATCACTTGATATTCCCTTAAAAATAAAAATTTTTAATTTTTTAATTTTTTTCTAATAAAAATAAATAACTCTAACAATATGTTTATTACAAAGAGAAAAGATGATAATTTAAATAATAGTTTTTATTATTCTACCTGCTGTGAAAATCGTTCAGAATGAACGAGTGAAAGTGGTTTTGGATAATAATAAAGTGCTGTATTTATAGGCATATATTTAAGTTCATCTGATTTATATTTAATATATGAATCTTGAAATTGTCCAGGTACAAGTGCTAATGGATAAGAACCAATTTTAGTTAAATGAGGTGGTAAACGAAATTGTCGATTTAATGGATAATGTATTTGCTAATGAGAAAAAAGAAAAGTTTTTAAAAAATAAATAAAAAAAAGAAAAAGCTAAACCATTGTTTGAAGATCAAAACATGCTTTACGATCTTGACATCGTTCTCGTTGTAATTGAGTATTATAATCAACAGTTGAACGTAATAATTCTTGTCGAATAGTATTTGATAATTTCTAATAAATAAATAATAAGAAAATAAAAAAAAGAAAAAGATAAAATAAAACAAACAGTCGTTCGATTTTTATCTCCATTATCTAGTGAATTCGATGATTGAGTAGTTAATGTTGTTGATGATGATAATTGATTAGAAATAGATGCTGATAAAAGTGTAGGAGTTGTATTAATATTATTATTAGAATTTGCTGTTAAAAGTGTACGACGTTTTTGTTTCCATACATGATTAAATTGCTAAAATTAATTAAATAATTTTATTAATGTTTAATTCAAATCAACTTTTTCTTTTTTGTAATATGAATAAATTCTTATTGCAAAAAACGTCTATCAAATGTTTTTATTACCATCTTATCCTTGCTATTCATAGTTTTAGTATAAGAGAACTCATAAGAGACTATTAAACTGCCTTGTAGTATCATTTGTATGTTACGCTATTTCAATCTTCAAATAAACTTCTTTACAGCGCTGAAACAATACTAAATGTTTCTATATCAGACTACAGATTATAAAGAAACGGATAATTACATGACATTTTTCCGGATAATCTGTTGACATAAGTTGAAGTACTTCATCAAGTTTAAGTGCTGTTAAACCAAGATCACATTGTGTTTCAGTAACAACATTTTGTGATTTTAAATATTCTCTTTCATGTAAATCAACAATTCTTCGATAAATATCTTATATAAATAAAAACAAAAAAAGATAAATAATAATTTATTTTTAAATAAAACAAACCAGGATATTTTCTTTTAAATGATTTAAGTGATAAATAATCACAAATTTGTTCTTGTAATACATGTAAATCAGCATGTGGTTCATTAGTTGGCCATTGATAAATATGTAATTTATCTGCTGATAAATGTCGTCTATTTAAATAAGATTTTATTTTGAAATATTCTTTTTTTTAAATGAAATTTTAATTACAAACCCTAAACTTTGATCGATATCAGTAGTATTTCGTTTTTTTCGACTTTTTTTTGTTGATGTATCCAGTGTTATTGGTGAATGATTTATTTCATCATTATTATCTCGTGTTAAACTTGGTGAACGATTTCGTTTAAGTGATTTTGTTGTTGAAGTTGACTCTGTATGATTATGATTAACATGATTTAATGGTTGAGATAAACGAACTACATCCGAAGATGTTGAAGGAGGAGAATGAATTGAACTACTACTCATCAAATAATCTAAATAAAAGAAAAAAACTGAATTTTTAAAAAAAAAAAATTTTTTTTTCTACATGTCCTTCAATAAAAACGGGAGAGAGACTATAATTGTGTCGCCATTTGTATATTATATTTACCTTGATAGAAATAGAATACAAATAAAAAAAAGTAAAAATATTTTTATTATAATTAATATTTTGATTTTTACTGATGAAAATTCTTTGATGTAATTTATTTAAAAGAAGATTATGGAAATAGAGGGCGCTAATAATTATTTCAATTAAAACAGATGATTCGATTTTGTGAAATAGAAAAAAAATATGTTATAAAATTGGGAATATAACAAAAAAGAAATAAGTAGAAAATGTAAGAAAAATTTTCTAATCGAGAAAAATACATGTACTATTATTTTTTCAAATGAAGAGAATATAAAGTGTTGTTTTCAATAGAAAACAAATAATTTTCATTTGGAAAATAAGAAGGTGTTTCTGAAATGGAGGATACATACCTGGCGTGAATGAAGCTATGGTAACATATTAATATTTTGATAGAATTTTTAACGAAATTCTCTTGTAACTATTTTGTATCTTAGATTTATAAACATGTTTTTATATATTGAGTAAGGTGTAAAATTCAATTGGTCAAAAAATCGAGAAATGTCCTTAAAGCCCCTTCCTTTTTTATCGACGTATTTTGCTATGATATAATTATTAAATAGTAGCACGAATAATTATGATAATAGATTCAATGTTTATCTATAATAAAATTTATGATTAATTATATATTTTACATGACTATTTGTTTTTCATTTCTTCTATTAAAATTGTAATATTTAATAATAAAAAAGATTTTTTTTCTATTTTTCTAGATGACTACAACAGATTTTAATACAGATTCATTTCGTGATATAACGTTCGATCTCTTATCGGGTATTGCAAATGATCCATCAAAATTTGATGAATTAACAGATGCTTATTTAATTAAACATCATGAACGTAATGATAGCGATAATTTACGTAAATATACCCGAGATATTTATGAAAAACTTCTTAGTAAATAATTAAATAATTTATTTCTAAAAATAATTTCTAATATAATTTAATTTAGCTTTACATATTGTTCAACCAAATCCTGGCTTACAACTAAAAGATGCATTTCATGAAAAAATTGTTATTATTTATTTTTGGACATTTTCAAATATTCATTCTTCACAAATGATGTCAAAATGTATCGGTATTGATAAACGTTATTCTTCTGCCGGTGTAAGTATAATAAAATAATAAATTTAAAAATCAATTCTATTTTATTTCTTTCAAGGTCACAATTATCGGTGTTCATTCTCCTAAATATGAACATGAAAAAAATAGAACTAATATTCGACATGCTATTGAAGAACAATCAGTACCATTTACTGTTATTAATGATAATGGTTTACAAGTATGGAAACATGTTGGATGTCAAATTTGGCCAACAGTATTAATATTTGGTCCTGATGCATTACCATTATTTATATTTGAAGGTGAAAATCATATTCAACATACTGAAACATTTCTTACACGTATTCTTGATTATTATAAATCAAGTGTACGTGCATCACCAAATAGTCTATCAATAATTAAAACTTCACCTGAAGACATATTTGCTCATTCTACAGGTTAAATTATTTGCTAAAAATAATAATAGCAATAATAGTGAGTTTATCTTTTTATAGCAAATAAATCAACAAAATTTCGATATCCAAGTCATTTATGTGTAACATCAAATGGACAATTATGTATATCATTTTCTGGTTCAAATCAATTAATTTTATGTGAAATTGATGGAAAAGTTCTTGTAAATTTTTATTTTATATTTATAATAAAATAGAAAATTAATTTTATAATAGGATGTTGTTGGTAATGGTCATGCAGGTATGGCTGATGGAGAAATTCAACAAGTTGAATTCGATTCACCACATGGTATGGTAGAATTTAATAATTGTATTTATATTGCTGATACAAATAATCATGCTATTCGTGTCGTAAGAAGAACAAAAAATAAATATATTAATTAATTTGAAATATTTAATCTATATTTAGTATGATCCAAATTCTCGTCGTGTACTTACATTAATTGGTACTGGCCGTTTAGGAAATGATAAAGTTGGTGGACTTAAACGATCTCAACAGCCTATTGCTTCACCATGGGATGTATGCATCACAGAATCACCATGTAAGATTATATTTATAAAAAAAAAAAGAGTAGAATATAATGAATGATCACTTCTTACATTAGCTTCGAATGTATATTTTATTAAAAAACAGAACATATCATGAGAATTATTAGTTTTTAAAATGAACATCAGAATTTTGCTGTTTTCGAAAATCAGAAATGATAATACAATCCCTGTGGGATGAAAGTATAGAACACGATCGAATTGCTCATATCATTTTCGCCTATATCTTGTGGTATAATTTGTTTTTTAATAAAACATATTAAATGATGATAAAGAAATGAAATGCATAAAACGATGATTTATTATGTTCCATCGATTATTCTTATAAATAAAAGGCATAATCATTGTGTATAAAAATTAGACTTATCTATATTAATGAAATGAAATAAAATATAAATAATTTTTTGAATTTAGTTGATCATAAAACAGTATTAATTATATCTATGGCTGGTCAACATCAACTTTGGGCATATGCATTTGAAGAAACTCAATGGTGGAATGATATGTATGTTTAATTAAATCTTTTCAAATAAATTATATTTTATTATTTTTATTCAATAGAATTATACAAAAAAATTCCTGTGTAGCAATTATTGGAAATGGTGAAGAAGAAAATCGAAATAATTCCGATCCAATGTCTGCTTGTTTAGCAGAACCACGTGGTGTATGTAATGGTATAATGAATGGACAGCCAGTTTTATTTATTGCAGATAGTAATAGTTCAACTATTCGTGTTGTTACACTTGAAAATGGTAATGTTACAAATTTAATCGGTGGTGATGTTGATCCAACGGTAGAATTTATTTTATATAAAAAATAAAAATTTTATTATTTATTTTTAAATAGAATCTATCAGCTTTTGGTGATCTTGATGGTAGTGGTCTTAATGCTAAATTACAATATCCAATTGGTGTTGCTTTTCATTATCCATCATCTCATTTGTATATATCAGATACATACAATAATAAATTAAAACGTATTGATATGAAAACATTAACATGTTCAAGTTATTTTGTAACAGATACAGATACAAAAAAACAACGTGGAGAATCAAATTCAGCTAAATTTAATGAACCACAAGGTTTAGCTATATTTGATCATTTTATGTTTGTTGCGGATAAAAACAATTCACATATTAAACGTATTGATCTTAATAAAGAAACTATTGTTCGAGTTAGTATTTTAAATATTTTATGAAGATTTAAATAAATTATTGATTGTTATTTTTTTTTAGTGTCGATTTGATTTAAGTGAAACTTTAAATGAAGAACGTTCATTTGGTTCAAAACAAGCTTATTTATCTATTTCATTACCTGAAACACTTCAATTACGTGAAGGTAATAGTGGTACATGGACTATTGAAGATCAAGGTAAATAAAAAGAAAAATTTTTTAGTTTTCTTTTGTATATAATTTGTATTTATAGATGGTTTTAAAATATGTGATGGTGAATTAACACCTAATATGTCGGAACAAATGCTTTTAGATTATGTTCCACGTGATAAACAAGTATCTCAACTTAAATATGAACTTGTTGTATGTGAAGATGAAAAATGTACTATGATCAATGGTGAAATTCAGCCAGTTAATCAAACAGATTCTCTTATTGAATTTGTTATTAAAATTGATCAATCTTAAACGAAAATGCATTAGTCAAGCATTTATTTGTTTATTTTTTTTTTAATTTATTCATTTAAGCAAAGCATTGACTTTTTACCTCTTTAATCTCGCATAGTACGCACCTCAATAAAATCAAGCAAAATTAACATGTATTTATCGTCGAAAGCATTGTTATTATTAGTATAAATTATTTGTTTGTTTTCGAATTAATAAAAAAAAATAATTAAAAAATGTATTCATATTTTAAAAATTTTACTTTTTTTTGAAATATATAGATTGACAAAAATTAATTAATATAAAAAAAGAAATTTCATCATTCGTCTATATTTATTATTAGCATGCTACTTAGAATAAGTGGAATAATTAGAATACATTGAAATTAATGTTATTTGATGGAAAAATGAAATAATATAATTAACATTTTAAAGGTTTTTGCAATTATGCATAGACATGTTGGTAGAAAAATCTTCCTCGAATATATTGTATATCTTCATATTTTATCAGATCTTTTCTGAGAATTTGAAAACAACAGCAGAATTATATTCTATACTCTAGAATTCAAAATTTTATCACTTATATAAAGCAGAGATCGGAAAAGTACACGTACAGCAAGTATAATACTTGTACTTTTGCCGATGAACTTTTACTTTTATTTGGATCATCACGAGTATACTTCACTAAAAACTTTTACTTATGTATTTCATGTATTCAAAAGCTTTAAGCATAATCAGTTACATCTCCTTGGATTATCAGGGCGTGTTGTTGAGTCAGATAGCTTAGCATGACTAAAGCATTAGCTGAGATTTATTGCATTATGCTCTGGGCTTTGAAAGGTATGTATCATATTTCAAAAAAATCTATACGAAATATTCAAATGTATCTAGTTTTGCTATATTTACAGTGAAATATGAGTCTTTTTCGGGGCCATAGAATCAGATAAAATAATTTGCTTCTCGTATAAAATTTGAAATGAATAGCTCTTACATTTAAGATTTTAAAGACTATTCTAAAGGGAGTAAAAAGTCTTACAAAAGATAGTCTTGATTATTGATGAATAAGATATCAGTCAAAGTTTCAGATATTCTTTATCCCATAATAAGTGATCGTTTCCGAACACAACATAAAACCGCTTTCTATTTGTTGATAGGAGTATGACTGCTGGTAATCGAAGACATTGTGCATCTCATTAATAAAACTAACAAACCTGGAATGTATCTATTTAAGTTGTTTTGCTAAATATTTCTGACTGAAAATTACAGCTATTTTCAATACTAATAATACACACTTTCAATATATAATATCCATCTATAGTTGCGCTGACATTTTTTTATTGAATATTATCATATAATATTTTTTCTTTCTCTAGTACATGTGTAACCAGTGACAAATGAAATCTTCTCAGTGATAAAATGCTGCCATCGATGGACTATATTAGGTTATATTAACGACTCTTCTTCAGATTTTACTCGATCTAGTTCTCTCTTATCTTTCACTATTATCTTTCCTTGTTTTTTTTCCTTTCGTTCATCACTTATATTTGGCTTCTTCCGTTGACAAGTGTTCTATTTTCTTTGTTATGCACTATATTTAGTAGAATTTATCTTATCGTTCAACTTCGGTCACTTGAAGCATATTTTTCCAAGATAAATAATCTATCACCATTTTATATATAGCTGATAGATTTTCTTGAATAATAGTATGTGATATAACTACATTCATCTCGTGTTGTCATATATCCAGCGATTAGAGTACGATACTCTGGTAACAACTACTATAATAAGCTGTTATACACACAACCAGAAGTTACTGACAACGCCTTGGACCATATTTATGAGCTTGATCAATGACTTTTTTTTATTATAACTAAATTGAAAAATCGGCTCTCTGGCCAATGTAAACTTTGTCAGAAAGAGCTTTTCGATAATATGAGATCAACTGGAAACTTCCACAAATACTTCTGCTAGACTTCGTGTATCAAGAAGAGTTCACACACTGGTGTCAATATTCGGAATGTCATAGAAAAAATACTTGGTAATCTGAATTTTAGTATATTTTATATTAAGAATTAAATGACGATATCACTCATGTACTCTAATTACTCTCTGTTTCAATAGTTAAAAGAGACGATTTATCCAATTGTAACAGATAATGCCGCATCGATGATAAAAGCATATAAGTTGGGTTTGATTATCAATGGTGATGAGATAACCAAAATACAACTGGAACAATTTATCGAAAAAAGATTTTCTGACATTATCAAAAGATTATTACAAAAGACATTATGTCATTAAGATCCATTTTCTGATCCTGTTTATTTTATTTCTACGATCTTAAATTCGCAGTTTAAATTAATGTGACTTAGTCAATTCCATTATAAGCCATTAGTTGAAGCCAAAATGAGACAACACTTGATACAACTGGTGCTAGAGTAATGTGATACTAGTGATAGTTTACAAAATTGAATTTCTCAATCAAATCAATACCCGTCGTCATCACCGCTTGTGCCCAATAGTCAATCGACACAATCAATCAACATAAGCATCATTAAAAAGTAAAAGCTTTTTCACTACAACAATGATAACGATTCATCATTGAATTCATCATCGAAGCTTAATGATGAATGCAATTTATATATGAGTGACTCAACACAAGTAGGCTTCTCATTATGCTGGAAATATTCACAACTGGGAGGTACTGAAGAATATAGTCAAGAGAATTTTGTCTATTCAAGCCTCGTCAGCATCTGTTCTTCTTACGTATGAATCAACAACTAATATAGAAATTCTCGTATTACATTTTTCAAATGATGCACCTATACTATTTTATTATATTTTATTGCGAAGCTTTTTAACTTTATGGTTTCTTTTTAAATATTTTGCAAATTAATTCTTTTCCTATCTGAATGATTATTCCCTAATGCATTATATAATTTGGTTTTTATTTTCGAAAATGTTTTAAAGAACAACTTAAAACTTTACTTCTTGTAGTTTTCAGTGTTTTGAACTTATTTTGCTGTCTTTCTCTTAATTCGATAGACGTTTAGTTCATTGTCTGATCAATATAAATCCATGTTTTCTTTGTTTTTTTATGCTCTTATTCTTATGAGAACTATAGCGATTTCTCATTTCTTCCTATTTCCGTTTTTGTTTGTTACTTCGACACGAAAGGAGATATATCTGAAGTTGTCGTCTTTTATATAACTCGAGAAGAATGCTTTCAGTTGTCTTCCTCCTTACTGAACACACTGGAATTGCTTATTTTCATTACTATTCTTTTATATCTGGGATCACGACGAATATTGTAGTAGTTTATCATTTTCTAAATATGTTTAACATTACAGCCCAAATATAAGAACAGACCAGTCTTAAAAAAATAATACGGTAATTCGTGTTTGATAAATCCCATAGAGATTAAAAGTAATCTCTAGTTCAACAGGAAGACATTTGATACAAGCACAAAGTATCGACAAGGTTGATAAATGATGAATTATGGTTCAATATTTGGCGGATAAAAAAAACTTGAATGTACTTATTCAAGTATTTTTTTTCCATTAAAGTTTAAGTTCAAAGATTTTCTTTTGGTGCCCTAAGTACAAATACAAGTATAAATGCAAGTACAGTTGTCGGAAGACACTTCTTATACTTTCATCCGATCTCTGATTTAGACTGGTAGTATGTCTCATAAAATAGAATGACATGTTATTAATTGCATTTTTCGGAATCAGATAATGATATTTAGTCTAAATATGTTTTACAAAATACATAATACGGATGAAAACACTAAAATTTGATTTAGAGCATTCAATCATTTTATCTTATGATTGTACCAATAAATCAGTATAAGATAAGTGTTCTATTATTTACATAATGTTAATTGGTTGATTACGTCGGATTTCATGTAGTAGATGTCAATGCGCTAGCTTTCTTGCAGGTGATCGATACACTCATGCCAAGCAACTCACTATTGCCTGGAAGAGGTATCGCCACCTTTGTGCCAGCTTGTGAGCCCCAATGTGTGTCAGGATTACATCCTTCGGTTGTAATACTATCTCGGTTGACACTGATAATGAGCGTTCCTTCTGCCAGCATTGGATGCGATGCAGTAATCGTGAAGCTATAAGAATCCTCTCTATAGAGAAATGCACCCGCTTGTTCCAAGTAAAAACTTAGTGACAGATCACTGCAATTGTAAAATGCACCACTACCGGCAGTTGAAGCATTATTGAACAGCACAACAGACGCTCGTTGAGCGAATGGATCGCAGCTGCCATGTAGATATAGTGGGAATTGATCATTATGCGACTGTTGTAGCGTATATGCGCTATCAGCCCATGATATATATCGATTCCAAGATGCTGATACTGCATCGACTGTTACATTGGGTATTACCATATATTCATAACTCAGTGGCTTGGTAGTAGGACCTCTACCATGAACGATCGCGGCGGTAAGCAAACGCCCGTGCACTTCAAAATCCCATGGACCCAACTGATTGACATTGCCAGATTTGTTACGACAGTCAATAGTTAATGCTGTGTAGTTATCCAACACGATCCATGCGGTGCTATCAGCATGAAACCACAACACACGTGGTTCGGAAGATGAAAACGAGTATACACCATCAGTTAACAGTGTCCTAGTTCCATTGCTCCACTGTACAATTAACATTCCAGCTGCTGTATTCGCTGGCGGTAGTAGTCTGCTCACAAGAGTCGTCTGAAGCAAAACACTAGTATTATCTTGAATGCCATCAGCCAGTGCCATGATGAAATCATCATAAAAATGCCATGTTCGTTTAGCTGTGAGATTATGTGTAGCAGTATCCATCATTGCTGTACCATAAGTATCATCACTAACACCACCAACAAACTTTGTCTTTAGCATAGAAAACTGAGAGTGACAGGGAAGAAGAGGTATGTCGGCTTCTACAGTAATACCATTGATTGCTTGCCAATCAAGTAAGGCAAAGATGTTCTCATACTCTTCGCCGCTTCCATACTGAGCATCACGAGTGTACAGATTAAGCACACCATCACCTATATGTTCACCTTTCAAATTTTCACCATTTAGACATTCAGTAGCAATTGTTCTTATGGAATGCATTTTCAATGCAGCCGTCCAGTTAGCTCTACGATGTACTTGAAAATCACTTGTATAGAAATGTCGATTTCCCACAAGTGGTGTTGCTTCATGATGATGCTCGATACGATCGGCAAATTCGTGTAGCGCTACAGCAGTAGAAGTGTTTGTAACATCTCTTGCTAATGCACGCAATCTATCGGGTGAGAACAGATGAGTGTACCATACATGGACACCACGATCAATGACGCGACCGATGATACCCCATGTCCATACACTTCCCATAGTGAACCATGCATCACCACGCGTTAAAAAACGACCAAATAGTTCAATGCGATCTTTCGATAATGTATATTGAGTGCCACGTGTCGCAAGATGAAAATGTAGGATATTCGTAGCCCAAGCATCACCATATGCGGCAGTGAGTAGTTGCAGTCCATGAAAATGATACGACCAATCCGTTTGTATTCCCCAGGTGGAAAGATTTTGAACCTGTACAGTCTGCCACATAAGATCGAAGCCCTGTGCAACGGCCGAATAATTTGAGGTAGCGAGTCCACGAAATAGCTGCACTTGTAGTTCCCACACAAGATTAGCACCACCGCCCCAATCTTTGATCCACCAATCAGCTCGATATGACATGGCAGTGATAGCAGCCACTTCATCTGAACTCAGTCGCTCGACGCCCATCATAAGCATAATACCCGTCGCGATGAGTGGATCTTGTATGGTATTCCACCACCAATTCGGATTTTGCCAATCTTGTTCTATCCATACTTTCAATGCACAGTGAATGGCAGATGATAGTTCTGTATCATTAGTCATTCCACCTGGAGCAGTGAATGCCATTGTCATAGTTGAGATGCGAAACATATGCAAAACTGGATCCCAATTTTCTGGCCCACGAGTTGTATAGTTCAGATCAGGCCATTGACATGTGGTACGATCTAGAGAACTCAAATTACCAGCTGCTTGCGCAAGAATAGCAGGAAGTTGGTCTGAGGTAGGCCATAGCATAATTCTACGTACGTTCTCCCTCACAATAGTAAAATCATCTTGTGCTGTTGCCGTAGTAACAATGCTCATCATTAACATAACAAGAAACTGTGCAGAGCACCTTATACTTGCAATGCGATCAAATATTGGAATACTTCTAATCGTCACCCACATTATTCACTTCTAACAAAAGTAAAACAAAAAAAAGTATTATTAGTTTGTTTTTTTTCTATACACACTTACCTTACTTCAATGTGTTTTGACAGCTTTTCAAATGAAAAAGAGAATTAATTTTAGTTAAAAATGTAGAATCTTTGTATAATTTGTTTTAAAAAATTCTTTTCAATGATCCTGCATATTTCAGTTAAACTTTTGCAGTAGGCAGGCTTTATTTTAAGTTAAAATAAAATCAACTTACCTTTCTTTTTACTCTGTTGATAATAATAGTGTGGTAACAAATGTTTTATCAGCACATTACATCTTCACTACATACGCGCATGCATATTGAATAAGAAAAGTATGAAGTCGTTTTTCTTCAGCTTGCATAAAATTTGATAAATTTCCGTATGTGGCTATGACTCTGCAAAATCCAATGATTCATTCTGTTATGATAACCTTCAACGATAATAAGCGGTAGTTATTATCGAAACAAAGTCTATTTTAAACTCACCTTCACAGATGCTGTTGATTCTCGTTGTAGTTGTTGACACATTCCATAAGTTAATATCCACCAACCACTGCTTTTCGAAATAAGTCAATAATTGTTCCATAGCTAAATCTAATAAATTCTCTACATCATTAGGAATTTCATCGTAACCACTTGGGACTATATCATATGACATTAAGAGCAAACCTATTAACTTTCTGCGAAGGACACGAATATCTTCTTTATTTGAATATTCATTCTGAAGTTCTAGGTTTTGTATTTGTCTAAAAAGACATTTATTATAATGAAAATACTATCCATATTGTCGTGTTCCGGAAAACTAGAAAAATAAACACTTATCAAATAGAAAACATATTTTTATTAGGCAAAACATAAAAAAATTCGTACATTACGTTTTTTGTTCAACATTAATAAGAATACGTATGAAATGTTTAAAATGAAAATGAGAAATTTTTGTGAGAAACGGTTTTTCTTCATTCTGACCTGTATCATAATTGACATCATGAATAACATAAGCTTGATAATGATGAAGCGGTGTTTTTGAATATGTATCGTCCATGTATACAAATGGAGATTTGAATAAGATTTCAAGTTGAAACTCACTTGTATAAATAAGAAGTCTTTCACATCGAACACGTGATACATTAAGCAGGAGAAATCGTTTTCCATCAAGTGTTAATTTGTAAGGATCCTGAATAGTACAAAATTGCGGCAACGGAGGAAGTATTTTTTGCGAGCTTTAGTAAATATTTGGTCTAAAGGTAAGAATATAAAAAAGGCAATAATAGCTAGTGATGCTTTGGCTATCTCTTGTTCGTATATTATATTAGTTGGAGTTAATCCATTGACAACACGTTGCTTGGTCTGTTGATGGAATTTTATTGTAGCAATTATATCTGAACTTGCTTCATGGTCGTGAATATCTTTTCCACCACATAAATAAGTATCATTTTCATCGGTATAAACACGAATATTACATACAGTAACAGTGCATGTCCGATACTTCTTTTTAGTTGTTTTCTTATTACATTTGGATATGTAATCATTCATAGCTAGCAATCGTTGGTTTTTATTCTCTTTCTCGTAGACAAGAATTCAGCAAAAATAAATTGTTCGCTTTATTGCTTGGTTGTATGGCCGCACAAGTTCAAAAAAAACATTACCTATTGTAGTATGCTTGAACTTCAACAACAAGGTTTCAGAAAAGGGGATAATTTTATCCAATCAGGTTTTAGAAGAATCTATCTTCATTCAATCAAGTTTCAGAAGGGTCCGATCCAAGGGGAACAGACTGATTTCTTGATTTTTAATGATTTCTCGTGTTTTCTAATGACTATCAATGGTTTTCAACGGTTTTATCACAAATTTCAGACATTCATTACACACTGGGTATGTCATATTGATTTTTTAATGATTTCTAGCATAGAAACCATTTTGTCCCCCCTCTGTCTGCTCAGGCTTTAAAAGAATATGGTCTGCACTGATCAGGCTTTTCAAGATTGTATCATGGATCTATGAGCTCTTTGAAGCATGAGATTCTATCCAAAGTGATATTTTTATCCTAGGTTTCAGGTCAGTCGAGTGGTCTGAAGGTGATTATTTAGTCAATTACGGTTTTTGCTTGTTTATAAGGAGGGTTATGTGAAAAGCAACTGACTTGTTTCTGTGTGCGGAGGTGTCAATAGCAAACGCAACAATTATAAGGATTGAGAAAAGCATCTAAGGTGTGAAAGTCGAATCTACGGATCAACCCTAGAAATATGCGGTTTTGGGAATTTTCTGAAAGAAGGCTATTTAAGAAAAAGAGCGATATTCTATAAGGGTCAATGGGAGGCTTTCGAAATGTAGAAACCAAATGACGTTATTAGATTTTCGAAAACTTTTTAAGAATCGGTTTATAAGATAAGTTTTTTCGAAAGAACATCATTTCTTGAATTGGATGAGTTGAGGAACATCTGAAATATAATAAATGAGATTCTGACCATAATTCATGATTTTTTTCTAATGCCAATCAATTGTTATATAAACACTACGTTCTTTACAAAACATTATTTCTACGCGAAAGAGTTTAGTGAATCCTTGGACAAGTGTTACTTGTTTGACATAATGAAAGATATATTTATATCTGTGTTAGTAGATGAATCTATTTCCCAAAATATAAAAATTAAATATTTTGTTAAAGTTGTTTCTATGATATTTATTCCTTTGTTCATTTTTGTTTAACAAAGACTTCTATTTCAGCTGAGAATGGATGACGTAATTAACCAATAACAAAAATTTTGAACAATCAAATCGTATCATTCGGTGCAGAGTGTCATCTTCCTGTCTGTTATCAAATATTCTCCTTGGCATATCTCACTGTATCAGCTTCAAACTTCAGAAACGTCGTGATATACATAGGTATCGATAAATTTACTTTCAACATTTTTACTTTCGATCACAGTAGGGTAAATCCCATTTTAGAAAAGATTAAAATAATAACAAAATAACGGATTAAATCTGCCTCACGAAATGAGAGCTCACCATAAACAACATACTGAATCAGATTGCAGTAATATTGAAATAATGAATGTATAAGATGTAAGGATGAAGTATGTTTTGTTTAATGACTAATAAAATATATAACAAATAATATAATAGATGAGCAATATAATAAAGGATAAAGACTAGATAGCATCTTAACTTTGTCGAGAATACGAACTCAGATGCGAATTGATTTTTCAAAATCTCGATCAACGATATTCGTCAGTTATTTAATTATTTTTTTTTAATCAATCATCAGTTACACTTTCAGCTGTTAAACAGTTGTCATGTCAGAACAACACCTAACTTTACTTTCGTTTTAATTATGTTAAAACGAAAAAAAAGTAAAACTTGAAGAAAAACGTCTTTTTTTGATGCTTTCCGTGAACAAACTAAAGTCTCTATTTAGAAACGGATTTCGAATAGTATAAATTTTATCTCCATATTTTCATACGGCATTTGAATCATAATTTTCTGACCTTCGGCTTTCGAGGTCATGGCGTCACAAATACAGCATTTTTGACGCGTACGGATATAGTAAAGAAAAAAAATAAAGAAAGAAAAAACATTTGTACTAAGTGACTATATAGGTGCTTTGCATCTTAATAAAAATATTAACAATATAAAATATAATTAACGCCAATTAGCGTCATCTATTAGCATAAATCAAAAGAAAGTCTGTTTTTTTTTCTTTATTCTTTCTTATGCTCTATGATTACGTATTGTATCCTATGTCTGTCAATTTAATTTGTCAATATATGATTTCTATTGGTAGAAAGGATGGAAAAAATAACGATTTTTTTCTTTCTCGTTCTTCTTGCATCTACTGTATGAAAAAAAAACAGCCAAACCTGCTGAGCATATTCATAGACACGAAAAAATGTATTTAGTGGCATAACAGCAACAACATTCAAGGTAGTGTACTCATGTAAGCGACAAATAGAGCTGAAACGTAATTACAGCATCGATGTAGGTATTGAGAAGGATTTCTTTTTTTTGTGAAGCAAGCAGGAATTAACAGCTAATATTTATTATTTATTTTTAAATGAAAATATTTACTTGATTATGACTTCTACCGAAACCCAAATTAAAAAAAAAGATAGACAGTTTTCGACGTGTAATCGGTGTCATTCTGAATATGCTACTATCTCTTACAAAATAGAAGACACCTCACCATTTTTTTTTGAATAACTCTTGAAAGGAACAAGATAGAGACCTACGGTTTTCACGATTAGAAAAAGAAATGTTGGAGGCATTGAAACACATAAACTCGATTTTTTTCCTTGCCCCCCTCCCTGCTTTGTTGGAAATGGCGATTTTTGCAAAACTATGATTTTCAAAATTTCCATTACCGTTTTGATTCTGACGATGCCACTTGATAGCCCTATCCTTTTTCTGATTCTTCTATGAGATGCTAGATCTCATGCACTGAATGCCTGAAAATGTTTGATTTTTAACCTATTCAGTGCTTTTTATCAAGTTTCAGATGCCCAAATCAACAAATATAAGCTTTTCAAATATTCCGAGTATTATGGCATCATTTATACGGTTTCATAGAATCAGCGTCCTTGCGGGCGAGGAGTAATGGTGGATGATGAATCAGTATAAATGATGCCATAATACTCAAGATATTTGAAAAGCTTATATTCGTTGATTTGGGCATCTGAAAGCTGATAGAAAAAGCACTGAATAGGTTAGAAATCAAGCATTTCCAGGCATTCAGTGCATGAGGTCTAGCATCTCATAGGAAAGTCAGAAAAAGGATAGGGCTATTAACTGGCGTCCTCAGAATCAAAACGGTAATAGAAAATTTGAAAATCACAGTTTTGCAAAAGTCTCCATTTCTAACAAAGCTGGGAGAGCAAGAAGGAAATCGAGTTTAGGTGTTTCAATGTCCCCAACATTTCTCTTTGTAATCGTGAAAACTGTAGGTCTCTGTCTTGTTCCTATCAAGAGTTATTCAAAAAATCGTGAGGTGCCCTCTATTTTGAAACAGATAGTAGATGTAAAATTCACAGCACGTAAGTCGATTTTTCTAGTTCTAAAAGATATGTATACAGTTTTGTGATAGCTGAAAGGCACATAGAAGGTTATGCACTAGAAGTCAAGTATTAGAAAAAACTGAACATCTATGTCCACTATTTAATATGCCTATTTTGTGTTCAAAAAAACAATACTTTGCTATTTTTTACTAAATTCTTAAAATGTTGTCCAAGGCAAACAATGAAATGTTATCAGAATGCTGATGTTTTCAAAATTTGAGTGATTTCATTTGTGAGAAATAAAATGAAAGAAAACCAAAAAACTAGATACTATGAAAAAATATTTTCATATTTATTAACTCCTGCGACCATTGTCATAACCTATCTAACTACATAAGTTTAAAACATTCTTGTGTCATGAAAGGAGTTAGAATTTGTTCTATATTTGACAATCTGTTTTTGAACGAAGTAATTAATTTTGAAATACCAGTTGGCTTTTGTCATATTGTATTTACTAAGATTAATGTAAATTTCCAGATGTTTAGCATTTAAAGAAACGAAAATAGCACTATTAACAGATCGTTATATTTGAATCAAGTGCTGATACGTACATACACAAATGGAAACAAATGTTCATTCTGCGATGACAAATCGGAAGTATAGCAGATATCTTGCATATTCGTTTTCGATTGTTTTACTCTCAGACTGGATTTACAAATTACTTTTAATCTTAATCAAACCTAAACTGACAATAATTATCGCTTATCCTTTGCATATTTTTCATCTATGGCAATTAAATGCAATCATAACAACACTTTTTCTTATCATCTGCCTATTGGGTATACCAAAATTTGGTCACTTTCTTCGAAAAACATTTTCTATCATTAAAAATAATTTGAAATCTCTTATTAAATTTCAAACAATCGTTGAAGTACCTCTCTACTTTTACTTGCTGACTTTCATAGTGAAATTTTATTTTCTTCAATCGACTTTCAAAGATGAAACGAAAAAATCGCTCAATACAGAAACATTAGCATGGTATAGTTATTGGGACGAATTCATAGAAGGTTTAGTTACTTATAAATTCTTTTCTTTGATATCTGTTCTCCTGTTTATTTTTGGTATTTATACTATAATGAATAGCTCATTTGTCCAGCAATGGACCAAAAAACTTGCTGCACAAATTTACAAATACATGAAAATTATTCACTCATATTTATCGATTTCAGTTTCAACACCACGATTGATTATTATTTTTGTGATATTTAACATTGGTTTCAAATTGTTTCCGTATATTGTTCTACAGGCTCAGTACTTATTAACGAATGTTTCGTTCATACTATTTATTATTGTACCTATATGCATATTCAAATTAGTTGCATTTTTTCAGCCAAAACAAAAAATTGAACCAAATCTCAATGATAAAATCTATTTAAATGATATATCACAATTGAATAAGACATGCATTTCGTGTATATTCTATCCCCGAACATTAAATGATATTCAATATCTTATTTATAAAGCCAAATCTGAAGGAAAAACTATTTCTATTCGAGGACAAGCTCATACAATGGGAGGACACACATTACCACCACAAACAAATGTTTCAACAAACTATGTTTGTGATCTGAAATATATGAATCATATTGAATACGACGAAACTACCGAAGAAGCTTTAGTTGAATCAGGTACGACATGGACTCATGTAATTAAAAAATTAAATAAATACGGTCGATCACCAGTCGTCATGCAAAGTTATTGTTCATTCAGTGTTGCTGGTACTGTATCAGTAAATGCACATGGGATTACTAGCGATTATGCTATGTATGAATCAATTGTTAGCGTCGAATATATCGATTCAAATGGTAAACAAGGTGAATGTAGTCGTCAAGCAAATAGTGAACTATTTTCATTGATCATTGGAGGATATGGTCTTTTCGGAATTATTACACGATTACGATTAAAAACAGTACCAAATTTCAAAACTACAGTTGAATACATTCGATTACAAGTGAGTTTTAAGAATTAGTCATAAACTTGTCTAACTAATCAGTTGTATTGTGAAATAGTAACATTCGAAAGTTGCCTAGAATAATATTGATAAAACTTATTTACAAATAAGTATAACCCATAAGAGAATATTTGATTCAAATCTGGGTCAATAACAGATTTGCTTCATATAAAAGAATAAGAGTAAAATCAAGTTTTTAATGACTCATGATTAGAAAAAATATTTTATTTTGTTTTTTACCTTTGAAAAATAATATCAAAATTGCTGCAATGAACTTTTTGAATCTGTAAATTTTGATTTAAGAGAGTAAAACATTTCATTGTCAATATATTCCCACTTAAATGATATATGCAGAAACAGTGTATCAGATTGAATTGAATAATATAAAGTATGAAATATCTTCTCCAAAGAAATGGAAGCAATATAGTTTGTGACAAATGTTCAAAACAATTGTATTGTAAAAATCTTATTTTTTCACTCAAGGAGATGTTCTATGTAGATTGTAATCATTTCAAAGCAAAATGAACTCATTTCCAAACAAGAAGATTACATATACGCAAGTTATACAAAAAAAAATGACATATACTACTATCTTTTTGCTCGATCTATCGTTGGTTATCGTTATTTAGATGTGAACAGGCTATTTTTGAATTCAATTCTTATAATATGTTTGTGTGAAAGAAACGAACTCATATGAAATCTAAAGTCATAGCTGGAAATGATTCCGTGTTTTTTTTTGTAATTGCATCCTTTCATTAATTTTTTTATTATTCCATCTTCTTTTAGTCTGATCAATTTCCGTCTTTTTACGAAAAATGTCTTTCTGATCCATCAGTTGAAATAAAAATAGCGCGTATTGATCTAGTCCGTCCAAACAATATTTTACTGTTTATTTTTCGACAACAATTATCAACAGACGGTACAATTGCTGATTTAACTGATGAAGCCCGTTTTATGAATCCACGACAACATTTGCTTTATACATACGTCTCTCAACGTCGACTATTTCGTCGAATTCGTTTTGCATTTGAAAAAATATTTGGACGTCCACTTGATCTTACATCATCATGCGATCGTAATACTACAATGTATGAATCTGCTACACCAATGGCACTTCTATATCAACCAGTAACAATATATAACGATACATTTATACTTCAAGAATATTTTATACCGAAACAATCATTTCAACAATGGTACGAGAGAATAAAACCAATTATTAAACAACATTATGAACATGTATTCCTATTAAATTTAACAATTCGTTTTGTTAAAAATGATCAAACAACATTCCTTTCATATACAAATGGTAATGATTGTTACGCCTTTGTTTTATATTTTCGAATCAAACGAGATTCATCAGGTGATGAACAAGTTAGAAAAATAAATCAAAAATTAATTCTATTAACGATGGAATATAAAGGTACTTTCTATCTTCCCTATCGACATCATTATTCAAAGGAACAATTATCGATTGCATATCCAATGATTGAAGAATTTTTTACAAAAAAACACAAATACGATCCAATCGGACTCTTTTCAAATGCTTGGTACGATGACTATTGTCAAAATAAAAAGTCAGTATCTGCGATTACGAACTATACAAATCAAGTTGAATTAATTACTGAAGAATTTTTAATTGTCGAACAACGACGAATGAAGTCATTCCATACAGTCATTTTGGATGATGTACTACGAGAAAAATTTCGAAAATTTCTTCTAACTGTTTTCAATGCAGCACCTGTGCATGTTATTTTTAATTATGTCAATCGAGCAGTTTTAAATCCGCTCAATGAAAATGATCATGATGTCTATAAAGAATTACAACATGTTTTAAAAACAAGACAATTTGCATTTCTTCGACATTTAGTTTCAATGGTCAAACAAGTTCTACAATTGCGAACTCAAATTAAGGATATGATACGGCAACAAATTACTATTTTCAATAAACTTGGTTATTGTGGAAAGGTATATTGATAATTGAATAATAGTTCTAGATAATAAACATTTTCTTTATTCCAGATCAGAAGTATCGCCAGTTTTGGGGATGGTGGTCGATGTATCAAAGAATTACGTCATATATTAAAAATTCGAGAGGGTGAAACATTTATCGTTCATGAACAAGAACGTTTGACAGATATAATCGAACGTAATAGTTTATTTCCTGTTGGTAAATTTATTCCATACGATTTTCGAAATCTCACAGATGTACCTATTCCAAGCGAATCAATTGATCTTGTTGTTTGCTATATGGGTTTACATCATTTACCTCAAGAACAACTTTCAATTTTTTTCAAAATGATATATCGAATACTTCGACCAAATGGTTTATTTCTTTTTCGTGAACATCATGCTACTAAAGAATTAATTCCTTTATTGGATGTTGCTCATATGGTATTTAATGCTGTTACTGGTGTTAATTTTGAAACAGAAATAGATGAAATACGAGCATTTCGAAGAATTGAACAATGGCGTTCGTGTTTGAGACAAGCTGGATTTGAAGATACATTTGTTTATGACGAACAACCGGATGATCCTACAGATGATATTATGATTACTTTTCGAAAACCAGAATTACAACATTCAGATTCGAATGAGGACATTAACGAAACAATTAAGAACGAAAGATATAGTAAAATATATGGTTGTCCCGAATCCAATTATTTTAGACCATGTGAATGGTTAATTGTTCGCATTTGTATGCAATATGGACAATATTTAAGTGAAATTCCATTTTTCTACTATCCATACATGAAAGTTCTCTATCTCTTTTGGTCATTACTTTTTACTGAAACAAAATTAGCTATAAACAAATTTGGCATAAAAACAGCTTTATTTGGATCACCAGGATTCGGAATGAATGTTTTTGTTGGTATATTTTTAACTCTATTATATCTACAAATGGCTTTCGTCTCTTTTCTAAGTCGTCTTGCATTGGGTACGGTACCACCAGAATATGAACAACTAGTTGTTCAACAAACAGCTGAAATTGAAGATACACCTCTTGATTTCAAAGAATTAGTTGATCATCGAATTGATAATGTGCATGCTATGAAAATGAAAGGTCTCTATGCTATACGAGTGCCAAGACATATAGTATTTACTTCAATAATAAAAAAATTAGCTTTGCATTCGGCCAAATTTAATCTATTATCAGTTTCTAATCAAACTGATCAACTTCAGATTCATCTTATGATTGATAATAATGATAAACAAGGTCTACTTTGGTTGAAACAACGATCAAACATGACTATTATATTTGAATATCTGGAGCCAACCGATATTAAACAAACGCATTTGATTGTAAGCGTCAAAATTAAACATTTGTTTCCATTTATTCGCGAATGTGTCGAATTCGAACTTAATCATTCATTCAAAATTGTGCAAATATTTGACCATTTTGATCTTGACTTTTGATTCAATTTCTAGTTGATACAAACATTTCAATTTTTATACATTTGATATTTAGCATAGTTTATAAATTATATTCGTTAATATCACTTTATTTATAAAATTCAATATTTTTAGGGTGCACTCAATAGATTCTAAGTCTTTGTATTTCATAATAACTATACTTTGATTGTCGTACATGCATATATGTATATAGACATAAAGATTTTATTCAGTGGAAACTAAATGATTAAGTGTCGATTTATGATACTATAGAGGACTGTGTCAGACATTGAATCAGTCAATAAAATTTAGTTTCTTGGATTGGATGTTTTCGCCTTGTTCTTCATCATTTAAAATGGTCAAATTTAAATGTTTAGCACATTTGGTTGTGTTATTTAACATTGAGTTCATTTTTTTTCGAAAAATATTCGCCTACAGACTTGCACCAGATAAATCATAAAAGATATACCTTTCAATAAAATTGTATCGCGAACAACGGTTTAAAATTACGTCTGAAATACTTCTAGGATATCTTGTAAAAAGCGTGTCATTATAGAATTTCAAGATTCTTATGGGATTTGTATCCGAATTCAATGGAAACTCTGAACAGTTTTCTGTTGCTGTTTAAATTAGAATCATGTTAGAATTATAATCAATACTAATTAAAGTAAATTTCTTATTATATATCGAATGATTTCTCTAGATTTCTGCGAGAATGTTATCAGATTTTTCGATAATATCTTGACAAGATTTTCTAAATAGAACAGAAGAGAAATGAAGATATAGATTATGGTCGCTAAATCTTCATTATATAAGTCGAATAGCATATCCGATTGGATGTCCTATATCATTAGATTTAGTTTCAGTTTTCAATACCTTAATTTTTATCAGAAAATGCAACTTATATTGAAATTGAATATGAATTGATTTGTTTCTTACTAATAGATGTTTTCTTACGATTCCTCTTTCAAAAATCGATCTCAGACCAGGCACGTCCAAATAGCATGGAAGTTTTAGGACATGTTTAGAAGTGGAAGGAGAAAACTATGAAAAAAATTTCAGTTCCATAGCCTGACATTTGTATGAGATACTCATCAAGCAAGGGTCAAAAGTAGTTCATTTTGGTATTCAAAATTCTCTGTCCAGGTTTATTCTACATATTTAATTTTCTTTCAAGTTCTTATTTCCAATGTAAACAAGAAACTTATAAATTGAAAGTCTCAAAAAAATCTTCTGAAAATGGGACTTTGTTTATATTAGTGTGTGTCTAAGTATTAGAAAAAAATTAATTAAAAAAGAAAAAAAATGCATCTTGACACGTTCTGTCTAAGAAAAGAAATTCATTTATAGAATAAGCCTCGACAGGGAATTTTGAGTCTCGGAATTCGAAAACTATAAACTAAGAAAAAACAAAAAACATTTTCTGTTTTATTAACGAAAATCGTTAAGAATCATATCATTTCTGAAAGGTTTAAACACGAGCTATTTTATCGAATGTTTTCATTTATGATATTTACTTTATAAAAAAAAAAAGATTTAATATTAATTCGATTAATGTTAATGATTTTATGTTTATTACCAAGAAGTTCGTTGGGATGATTTCGTTTCTTCAATTGATCATATTTATCTGTTATTTAAAACTAAAAGTAACGAATATCAATGCAATATTTTCACCGTATGAAAAAAGAATCATAATAAATAATTCAATTTTCTAATTCTGTTTTCTTTTGTATTGTTTCACTATTTTTTTCTAAAAAAACAAAAAGATATAAATGTAAAATCGATTATCAATCTTTTAATCTTACTTGATAATAAATTATCACATAACATATAATTTTCTCTATGTTTTACTGCCCAAGGTTGCAATTCACTTGAACCAATTAATAAGAATACTGTTATTCCAATAATATAAATAATAGCACATATAAAAAATATAATCTGCCAATTATTCGGATCCTACTTTATGAAAATGATTTCAATAAAATATTTCAAAATTAATATAAAACATACTTTTTCTGTAAGAGCACCAACAATATATGGACTAATAATACCTGGAAGTGTTGCAAATGTATTTGAAATACCAAATATAATTCCTGCATGAGCAGGAGCAATATCATTAGCAACAAGTGCAAAACCTCCACCGAAACAACATCCACTATACAAACGAAATTAATCTTTATTTTCATCAAAATCGAAAGAATAATTGATTTACCTAAATGCAATTCCAATTGTTAATAGAGTAACAGCAATAAATTTCAATTGACATGTCATAAAAGCTAAACTAAGAATAAATACTGCTGGTAAAAAATTGCCCAATATATTAAATAATTTTCTTGTTTGTGTTATTGTCAATAATTTTTTATTTATAAACATATCAGCTAATATACCTGATAAATTTATATTTAACCATTGACTAGCATAAGGTAATGCAGAAAGAAGTCCATTCTAAATTATAAAAAATAAATTTATTTTAAATTTCAAATTTATTTTAACTCAACCGATTTAATATCAAATCCAAGAACTTCATCCATATATTTTGGAATACAAGTAAGAAATGTATATGTACCCCAATTATTACATGTATGAATAATAAATAATGCCCAACAAGCAGATGATGTTAGAATAGATTGCCAAGGTGTATGAACTTTTTCTTTAGTATTCAATTGTTGGTGAGTATTTTCTAAAATGAATTTTTTTTCTTCTATACTTATATAACAATGATCATGAGGTGAATCCCTATAAATTATAATCCATATTAAACTCCAAATAAAACCAATTCCACCTTTTTTCAAAAGAAAAAATATGATAAAAATTGTTTATTTTTAAACAATATATATATATATAATTTATTTTTAAAACTAACCTACAAAATAAAAAATTAATGGCCAACCACCAGCAAAATCCCATGAACACATTAATCCTCCAATTGATAAAATTAGAACATTTCCAATTTGTGCACCTAGAGAATCAAAACATAAGACAAAAAAAAAATCTTATTTATAATAGAAACAAAAAATACATTACCAGCATTCATAAAACCCATCAATTTTCCACGTTCATTTGGTGGTGCCCAATGAGCCATAATAACAGCCATACATGGCCAAATAGTTCCATGTGCAAGTCCAACAAGTATTTGAGAAATACTAAATATAATCCAATGTATAGCAGCAGCTAATGGCATCAATATAGTGATTAAACTTGAAAGAAATATGGCACCACTAAAAAGAAATCGTACACCATATCGACTAGCTAAATAACCAGCTGGTATTTGAGTTATAATATAACCTCCAAAGTAAGTACTTAATATAATACCTTGAGTATTTTTACTCCAAATATAAGAACCTTGCTAAAAATAAATAATAGATAAAAACTATTGTTTTTATTTTTTTATTTTTGTTTTTGAATTTACAATATGGTTTGTTTTGTTTGTTTGAAGACAATTATGATTTATTTTATTAGAATCTATGTTTGTTCCATTCATTTTATAATGTTCAATAGCTGTATGATTAATCATACAGACAAGTGCAATACTAATATTGGTTTTTTGTGAAAAATGTACAACCATACCCAGAAATCCAATAAAGGTGATAATGACACGCATTGAACACCAAAAAGGTACTAAGAATAAAGTAATAATGTTATTTCTTAAAATAAATAAATATTATTTAAAGAAAAAAAAATATTTACCGGATAATTTTGAATTTGTTTCATTTATTTTAGTCATGATTTTCTTTTGTTTTTTTATTTTTTTATCCAATAAATGTAATATTTCTACTTCATTAATTTTTTTTATTGTTTTAGTATTAAAGATTAATAATGTGTATTTTGTTATTTTGTCAGATAAAGACCAATGCTACAATCATTAATAAGACCTTGATCGGTATATTAGAATATAAATACCACTGTTGCTTTTGTTTTTTTTTCGTATTATTTACACTATGAGAGCATGATAGAAGAAAGGTAATGCACTGTTCTTTAACAGCAGTACATCCTACATTAATCTTTTCTTCTCTTTTTTTTTCCTTATATGTTTTTCCTTTTCTTTTCATAATAATATGTAGAATGCAGAGGATGAAGTATCAGAATATAATAGTTATAGCTCTTTAAGAAGTATTTTCTAAAAATAATTCCTTTTTAATACAGTATTTATCAAACAATATAAAGAAGCGTATAAAGTAATTTTTTCTCATAATCTTTTATAAAAAAAAATGAAACTAACTAGAAATAGAAGTGTATTTAAAGTAAGAAACAAATTAAATATGTAATGATATGAGTGTAAAGAATTTTATATGTTAATTTTTTTTTTCTTGTTTCCGACATTTTTTTTTCTGCTTCATGCAATCTTTGAAATATTGAATAAAAATAAAAGTATATGAATATTTTTCTTGTCAAAATAACATTACAAATATTAGGTCTTGTGTAAAATGAAAATTACGCCTAGTTGCAAAAAAGAAATAATTATTTCTTAAATTAGAAACTTTCATATAATAAGGATTCCGAAATGAGATATAATTAAGCGTTAAAAGATAAGCACATGCCAATTAATATAGAAAATTCTGGTATTGCATGCAGTCATTCGAGAAAAATCTTACCTTGATGTATGATTGAAATATTTATTTGCATGAGATTTTGATGAGATTACATGTTTCTTTTTTTTTCTCATCATAGCTAGAGTATTATTATCAAAGATAAAAGCTTTTTTCAAATAATGACGTTTGAAAATTTCCTCAGGCAACTACCCATTCACATGTTTCCTTTTTCTTATTGCACACATTGAAATATTCATAAACAAACAAATGCAATTTTCCTATAATATTTATGTGCATGTCGTTTTATATGAATTTTGATGTGTTTGCAAAATAAAAATCTTCTAAATACAGCAAACAATAATCTTTGGATTACGGAAAATAATTAGACATGCATAGTTTTATGAGATTTATGAAATTAGATTTGATATATGTCGGTTTTAAAAATAAATTTCTTTGTCGTATTATTATTATCGATGTTGACAATAGCGTAGAATATAGGAAACAATATATAAGTATAGTAAACATATATGAATGTTTTTTCATCGATCATGAAAGAATTTGACATATCAATGACAAAGAAAAATATAGTTTAGATATGCAATATTTACAATTAATCGGTTTTGGTTATGCTCGTTCTATTTCATATTTAAATTCATACTAACTTACTATAAATATGTATTTATAAGTGTTTCAATAAACAAATTGGATCCTTTTATTACGATCATAGAAAAAAAAGCAGAAATGCAAACGATCAAAACACAGTAATAACCATTAAGAAAAAGAAAGAAGCGTTTATGTTTTCATCATTTTTCAAATTAATGCTGTTACTATTACAGAATCGAATTATCAAGCAGCTGAAAAAAGATACGGCGTAATATTAACATCTATTTAATCTACTATAAAGGAACTATCATATGAACACATCAATTAATAATATTGCATTTGTGATGCGACTGATGTACTTAAACTTTGATGATTATTTTTTCCGGAAACAGTGAAAATTTAAGACAAAAACCAATTTATATAATTCATTTAACTAATGAAGAACTAATGTATATTTTGACATTTGTTTCGACATCTATTTAATCAACTAACTTCTTTTATTGTCTATTTCGTTCTTAGCATTTGAATAATCGCTATAAATAAACGTTAATGTATACCTAATATATTTTAATCAATAGTGTAATATAAATATTTTCTGATTTATTTTATATTATGTTATACCATTCAATAAAAATGTTATTAATTTTTCTTAAGAGGCCATGCATTGACTTTGTAAAGCGTTTAAAATATGCTGACTTCCTTATGTGAAATTTTAAACTAGATGTAACTTTTGAATTAAAGATTATTCAAACTGAATTATGAGACAAATTGACAATCATTTGCAACTGTTTTATTACTAGAATTCGTGTTAGCAGATCGATACAATTACTCATGTGTATGATATGAAAGTCATCAAGCATGTATTTCTAAACGTTACTTATTAAGTATGTAAAAATAAACATTATAAAATCATAAAAAATTACTTTTCGAAAAAAAATAACAGATTCTACAGAGAGAAAAGGTCGAGGAAAAAAAGAACGAAATATGAAAACCTTTTATAATTACATATTACTATTATTTTTCTGACAACATTCAAATAAGTGCATGTAGTCGAACGATCAAATTCACTTTTATTGTATTAGACTAGTATAATCACTGAGTCAATCAATTACGTCTCTTATTTTCAAAAAATAAAATATCAACATTTGTATTATTAATTAAGTAAATCTTGTAGATGTTTAGAAGATTAATTTGTTTGTTTTCGTAAAATTTTCAATTCATTATGCCGCCCGGCAAGATTTTTATGATAGGTACCGAGACGACTAAAATACGTCGAAAATCTGGTCGATGTCGATCGATTATTCGAGAATTCGCTTTGAACACATCAGCTCATGGTATTCCAGGTATTGCTCGCAGTCGAAGTATCCATAATGCACTTTTCTGGTCAATTTGTTTTATTGTTTTTACTGCAATTACACTTTACTTTGTCATTCGAGAGATTCGTAGTTATTTCGAGTATTCGACTCAAACATCAGTAAATATTGTTAACGAATGGCCACAATATTTTCCAGCATTCACCATTTGTAATCTAGCACCTGTTCGTTATGATCGTTTTGTTGAACCATTTTTAAACTATACAGCTATGCTTAATATTACTGATACAAATAATACGACTTCGATCTCTTTACTTCAAGCTAAATATATGGGTGATTTTTTACAAATGAAAATAAATCGAAATGAATCATTGGATGAATTCTTTTTTCCACTTAGTGCAATGCTTATGAAATGTGTTTTTAATGGACGTACTTGTTCAGCAAAAAACTTTACTTCATTTTATTCTTCTTCATACGGTATTTGTTATACATTTAATGCAAAATTAAAAAATATTAATAATGTACTCTATAGCAATGAATATGGTGGAGCGGGTAATCTGAATCTTCGTTTTTATGTTCATAGCCATCAATATGTACCGTATATTAGAGAAGGTTAGTATCGTAATTATTCGTCAGTTTCAAGGTTTTTATTCTTTCTTAATGGCAGGTGTTGGTATGATAGGTATGGTTCATGATAATAAACAATTACCTGCAATTGATTATGCCGGTATAGCATTGGCAACTGGCTTTAAACATCGAATCACATATACAAAAAAGACTACTTCATATTTACGTTCTCCTTATTCGATATGTGATGATAAAATTCCTCCTATAATGGTAGCAATGTTTAATAATTATCAAGGTGCTGAATACGAATACTCAGAAGATATCTGTTATGAATTATGTACGCAAGTATATACGTAAATATCTATATCAATATATAATTGATTATTTAAAGTAATTTATTCAATTATAGATACGAAAAATGTGGCTGTATTAATCCTATACAATGGAATGCTCGTTCGATTTTCTTACCTGAAAGTGAACAAATGATTGTAGCTCCTTTATGTAATATATCTGATCGATGTTACTCTCAAGCATCTTTTGATTTCCTAACTTCATCATCGTTGCTTGAGAAATATTGTACATACTGTCCACCACAATGTTCAATTACAAACTTTAATATTAAACCATCCATGTGGAAATCACCACCAATATGGTTAATGGATGATATCAAAAAATTTGTTATGAATTCAAAAATTCCATTACCTATTGATTGGTCAACAAATTGGCGTTCTTATATTGATTCAAGTTATCTTTCGGTTGAGTTAATACACGAATCGACTCTAATCGAAAATTATACACAATCACCAATTGTATCTGCAATTGAAACTCTTTCGAATGTTGGTGGACAAACAGGTCTTTGGATTGGAGTCAGTTTTTTGTCTATAATGGAACTAGCAGAAATGCTTTATCGTCTTATTCGATACCAATTCCATGCTATTAGAAGAACTCGTAATATAACTAAACATGATAGTAAAGTTTAAAATTAATCTTAAATAGAGAAGAAAGAAGAATTATACATGGTTCTATTTTGAAAATAAACTGACAATTGATATAACACAGTAAAAAGTTCACTGTCTACAAAAAACTAATCCTACGTCATTTTTTGCTGTTTTTTAGAAATAAAGTATACATGATTTGTTTATGATCAATTCTTTCAGTCTTTTTCAATCCGATTAAAAATTTTGCATAGATGACTGATCAAATTTCTTTAATTTTTGAAAAAAAGCATTTTAAAATGATGGGACGGTATAGCCATCACGCTGCAAAAAACACAGAAAAATAGAATTATTTTATATATTTAATTTAAAAATCGGTTGTAATATACTCATCACAACAAATAATTATATTTCAAATGATATTTAATAGATTTAAAAACTATTCGAATCCAACAGATCATACACTTGAAAAAACTTAGTATGCATCAAAACCAATAAAATAAAACACATCATATAAGGACATTTGACTACAATAACTTTATAAATCCTTAAAGTACTTTTATCAAGGTTATTACTTAATATATTTCGTACTCATACCGATGACTCAATACGCATGAATAAAATTAAATATAATATGCATCCAAGTAATCGTACGATGATTGCCGTGTTATCGTATTGATGTATCAGTATAGCTTCTATCATATACGCATATGTATGAAAGAAAGATTGATAAAAATAAATTATCAATAACAAAATGAATTAGTTATGATTATCTATTGCTTTGATTGTCATTTATCAATGACAAATGAATGAAAAATATTTTGATCATTATCAATGACGATTGTATAGAGAATTCATTTATTGCATTGAAGAAAGACAATTTCATCGATAAATTAAATTTATAAACTTGATTTTCATTAATAAGTGACTCATTTTTTTTGAATTCTTTTTGAGAATTGAGTTTTATGTTTTTAGATTGTACATAGAGATTTATCCAAAATCTGAAGGCAGTGCTTCCTTATTAAATAGAAACTTTGATAGGTTTTTTTGAATAATTTTTGAATAGTACGTTATAGAAAAAATTTCCATTGTAAAATAAGACTGAAAGAAATATTTATTTACAGCTATGTCGTTGTGAACCACCATGGTTGAGTGGTTACGTTGCATGGCACGGATCCACAAGGTACAGTGTTCAAACCGCAGCGATATCATCCATGGAATGACCCTGGAGACGTCACTAACGAATAAGTTGTCTCAAATAATGCATTCTATATGAGTCATTCGTGCTGATTACATCTTTAGTCAGTGTGTTGGACCGAAAAGGGTCCACCTACCACCGTCTGTAAAAAGAAAGACGGTAGAACTCGGCTGCATGTGGAAAAACTAGTAATAATAACCGCAGCCGACCCCAAAGGTCGATAAGTCTATGGGACGTTATTATTATTATTATTAAGATACTATTGTGTTCTACTATCGTATAAATAAAGTTAGTCACGTGAAAAATATATGACGACGAATAATATAAAGGATTAGATGTACCTGTTTCTCGATAAAATGTACCTGTATAAATGTCTTTTACAATGAATATCTTTGAAAATATATTTTGACAGATATAGAAATGGTTTACAGAGACAATTTATTTATAGGAAAAAAAAATTAATAAAGACGAAAGAAAAGTTTCTGAGGAGACAATTAGTTATTTTCACGTTTCATTTTTTAACTAGTCAAGACAAAGTACCTGTGAATGTTCTTGTGACACTTTATGATGATGAATGAAATAGCATGATAATCTTCTGTATTGAGACATTATGATAAAGAAATATAATTAGCATTTTTATCAGACGTTGTTTACATTTTCGTGAAAGGACATTTACACAATAGGATACATGTGCCTATTATCGAAGTGTGTTGTTCTAATATATTTTACAAAAAATTTAGTTTATATTTTTTTTATTTTGTGTGTTTACTATCGTAGACAATCAAAAAAAAGTAAATTGAGAAAGGTAAATGGTATTTAATAGTCAATGGAGCTTGCGAAATAAAAGTGGTGAAGCCTTGAATACGTATATTTATAGTTAATATATAGTACTAAAGCCATTGCAAAACAACAAGAAAAATTATAAACGCCAAATCAAACTGATGCAGAACGGTATGAATAATTTATGATGTTTATGAATGTTCGTACAGTATGTAAAAATTGTATAAAATTATTATGTATTTTAGTCGACGGAAATCAAGTTCGTGCTCATAATGACGATCAAGCATCATTAATGGCAAATTCATAAGTATAGAAACATTGATGACTTGTATCTTTGTTGTCTGTCGTTCTAGATCACGATTGAGTTGGGTATTTCTTTTAATCTTATGCCTAATTCTTCTTGGATTATTGATTATCGCTTCCGTTGTAATTTTATCATTGATTTCTGTATATTTGCCATCAAAAGGATCGGACTTGATCGCAGATACAACCACCAATGGTATAAAAAAATTCTTCTCTTCTCAGCTATAATTATAAATATCTTAATTTTGTTTCATATAAGACATAAGAACAGTTAATACCGTTTTTTCAACAAGTTTTACAGATGGTAGTACATCTACAATAGTAGATTTGAATTCAATAGCTTATCAAGTACATTTATATTCTTTTATTCTGTTTATAACGTGAAACTGAGTAATGGAACAATTATTATCGTTGAAGCTCGGTTTTGCTCGTTTGGTATAGCTGCATCGGGTAGGGAGAATCAATTATGAATAGAATTCTCAAGAGAAGTTTTTCTTTAATTATTTATTGTCTTATTCGTAAATATTCTTACATTTGAATATTTAGAAACAGACACTGGTCTGCAAAATGACATAGACGTACTCAACTATCTCCTCCTATTAGGAAATTTACAGAATGAACTTTATAAGCGTTTTCAACCCGTATACAATGAATCAAGTTTTGTTGCGGCAGGTTATTCAAATCAAGCACACAGCTATTTAAATTTATTAATGACACAGACACAAGATCATGTGAATTTTCTAAGTAATCGAGTTAATGCAAAGGGTGGTACACCAGCATCGATATGTGTCTACAATTTTAATACAGTAACAAACGTATCTACATATATTACTGTTGCTCAACGAATTGAACAAATAAGTACCAATGCTTATGTTGGTGTTATTTCTGGTTTTACCGATCCAGATTTACACAAAGCTGCTGCACAACTTGGCGAGAGTAAATATTAACATTGATAAATTGATAGATTTTTCCTTTCTTCTTTTTTTTAGTTGAGGCTCGTCATTCAGCTTATTTGGCACATATCTTAACAAGAACATCTACTGGCACTTTTCCTGAACAATTTTCACGTGTTGTTGGTATAAACGAAACTCTTACGAATCTTATGCAGTTCATTGTTTCATGTCCATATACTATTAAAAGACCTTTAGACGTTCTTCCAGATGCTTTTATTTTTAATGGAACTGTTCCAACACCAAGTTCAGTCATTGTAAATTATAGTCGACCTATGTATGATAATGATATGCGTATTTTACAATTATTGCTTAATGTTGAACAATTAGTTGTTGCTTTATATAATCTAATCGATACATATCTTTCAGTTTCAACGTATGTCGATATTCGATCTTACTTTGAGATTATTCGTCAACATGAAATAGCACATGTAGCTTTTCTTAGAAGAACAATTGAAAATCGACAAGGAACACCTGTTTCATCGTGTAGTTATACATTTACAAATAATATCACTAATGCCACAAACTTTTTTGCATATGCACGTTTTCGAGAAAATATTGAAACAGGTGTCTACGCTTATATTGCTAATGCAGTAACTGATCCTGAACTCTTAACACCATTGTCTACCGTATTTACTGTTGACGCGAAACATGCATCATATTTAAATGAGATCACCAAAGAAATCCATTTCCTGATAGCATCAATCCAATAACAACTGCAGCCGAAGCTATAGCAGCACTTGCACCGAATCAACAATGTAATTTTAGTCTTGCACTACCTGTTGTACCTTATGTACTTGTCATCAATGCTACATCATTACCTACTTGAACAAAAGAAATAATATCAATATTGACTGAACTAGTTTTTTTTTAATTAAACAAAAATAGCTCAGTTTTCATATACTCTTCTAATATATATATGTATCGTTCTTTTTATGAATCTCAATTGAACTTTTCAGACAATCATCTATTGATCATGATCGTAGAAAGCGGTATTGTGACAGACTGACTGGAAATTTTAAAGCGAACTCAAGTTATTCTAGTTATAATAACATATCAATTAATTTCTGTTCTGTTTTATTTTACAGTGAGTATCAATTGATTTCTTCCCTTTGTATTTTTCATTTTTTCAACCATAGTTTGGTCTTTTCCTTCAAAGTGATCTACCAAAAAGAAGAGTAGAATTTGCTACATCTTTTGGTATATTTAATTTATGGATGAAATAGAAATAGAACAGAGAAAATACATCGAGAATAAAAAGGTGATGTTTTTTTTAAATACAATATATATTCGATGGCACGGAGTAAATGAATCACTCGGACGTTCTACAAGACGGCATCCGGCTCTGAAAAAAACAGTATTGACCATTTGCCCTAAAACACGTTACAATCAATAGTTACAGATTCAGCAACTTTCAAAGATACAAATTGAGAGTAAGGGTTGTAATGGCTGCTTCTTTTGCCTCGTGTTGACAAATATAATCGATACATCATTCGTCTCGTTGCATGCGTGTGCACCCTACACTTTTGGCTGACTTTTCTCATTCCACTTATGGTACAATGCGGTCTCAACAGACGTTCTCAATTGCCGAAACGGAAAACGTTGTAAAAAATATTATTAGAATGAAATTTGTCTTTTAGAGCCGGATACCATCTTGTAGAGAGTGTCTGAGAGATTCATTTACTCCGCGCCATCCAATATATATTGTAGTGAAAAAAAACATCAACTTTTTGTTCTCGATGCATTTTCGCTGTTCTGTTTCTATTGTATTCATTAATTAAATATACCAAAAGATGTAGCAAATTCTGCTCTTTCTTTTAGTAGGTCATTTTGAAGGAAAAGATCGAACTACTGACTGTATATTAATTAATAATTAATTAAATATTGCAATTTGTTTACTGTTTTTCTGAGAAATCACTTAATTATAAATAATTATGGTTAATCATCGGATTGTAATTAATTAATTCTGTAGAGAGAGAGGTTATTGAATCTCCATATCAGAATCTGCGGGAGGTAGAGGGAAAACTCTTGATAGTAAAATATTCAAATAAAATTGAATCTAATGTTGATATAAATGACACTCTAATTAATAATTCAAATCATTTCCCTTTATGCTTCTCAAATCCATTAAACAAATATACCTTGTGCATTTGAGTAGTACATCAAGCTACGATGGAATAGATATGCATACACATATGAATATGCCTAGAATTTTTTGAAAAAAATTATTTGTAATAACAAATGAATCTTTTTATTAGTTTTGCTGTTGTACTGTAATCGCCATAACCATCTCGAACAATAAAGATATCATCATTAAGATTTTTATTTTCTGCTTTGTTCTGAATGACAATTTTAGTATTTATATAAATTAAAAAGCAATAATAAAAATTTAAAAGAAGTAGAAATTGATAGACGTGTCAATTTGTGTCTCTCGTTTTTTTTTTTCAGGCTTTTTCTGACTTTAGTCATATTACTTTTATATTTGCTAGTTAATTAGTCTTGGCATTTTTTTTCGAATTAAAATGACACCTTGTTATTCATAGACAGTTACTCTTGACAACAACCTCTACGATTAATTAAAATATTTTATTAAGAAATAATTAAATTTTAAATAAATAATATTTTTAGTATTGATATATGAAAAATTTTCTTTGAAATATAAATTTTCGATGATAGCGCCCTCTTCTCCTATTGGTTATTCATTTATTTGACCTTTGTTTATTTCGTTTAACAGCTATTAGTCGTACAACTGTCAGTCATTAAAAAACGAAGAATCACTTTAAATGGAAAATACAAATGGAATTAATGAAAAAAATTCTTCATCAACATCATCAATTGATGAAAGAGATTTAGTAATATCAATGCGTAAACTTGATATAATAAAAGAATTAGGGTTTGTTATAATTAATAATGATTAAATATAAAAAATTTCGAATTTTTATAGAGAAAAACAAAATCAATTTCAACGTCTTCAAAATCATATACAGCAGAATGCTGATTTAGTTTCACGTGAAAATCAAGTTTTACGTGAATTTCGTAAAGAACTTGATATGCTTGTACAAGAACGTATGTCACATATTGAAGAATTAAGATTAATTCATGCTGATATTAATATTGTATATATATTTCTTATATTTATTTAAAGAAAAAAATTATTTCTAATTTTTTAATTAGATGGAAACAACAATAAAACAAGCTGAAGAAGAACGAACAAGAGCATTACATGATAGTAAACGTCTTTTAAAAGATTATCAACCAATAAAAGAACAAATTAATAAATTACGAGATATGCTTAATCTTGAAAGAAATCCTGATCATGATGAAGATGAAACAACATTAATGACAATGCAGTAATTATTTTTCTTTTTAAAATAATAAAAACCAGAACAAATTTTTTAGATTCATTTCTCAACAATCAAATGATAATGATCTATCTTCTAATCGAAGTAGTCATATATCATCGACAGGATTAGATAATAATCATGAACAACTTATATTAGGTATACCATTTCATCATCAATCTCAACAAATGGCTAATACAACAAGTACTAATATTTCAACACCGAATAATAATCCACAACAAGCATCGGCATTAAATGCTTCGAAAGTTATTGGTACTATAGGATCGAATATTGATAGAGCAACATTTCGTCAACAACCACCACCGATGAAGGTAAGTTTTAAATTTTAATCAATTAAATACTTCATAGTCTAAGTAGACATTTAATATCATCGGATTTTTAATAAAAGACAGATTGAAGATAATCATTCAAATGATATTTTAAACTGTGGATTTGAAGTTCTTCTATCTAAGCTAAAACTTCATCAAGATAATAGCCTGTTTTCATGTATATTTTTCAATGTATTGCAAAAATGATTGATTTCAAAATAATTTTGTTTGGTATAATATCGCAGAAAAAGATGCTCATTCGTTGTGCCTGTCACCTAATTAAAGCCGTAGTTCTCTGGCTCTATTTTCTATTGTCATATCTCATGTAATTCAATCTAGATTTGGATCTAAGTCTAGAAACATTTACAATTCTCTACTGAGAATAATATTTTATGTAGTAAAATAATAAATTTGATATTTTTTTTTTATTTTAGACATGTCAATCATGTCAACAACAAATTCATCGTAATGCACCAATATGTCCTATATGTAAAGCTAAAAGTCGTTCACGTAATCCAAAAAAACCAAAACGTCGTCATCCAGAAATTCATCAATAAGAAGAAAAACAAAAAAAAAAAATTTTTTTTGTACAAATATTTTTTTCTTTTTGTCTTTGTGTATTTAATAATTCTTTTTGAATCTCTCATCTACAAATTAATATAATTAGTTGTTGTTTTGTCTAATAATTTCTATTGTAGATTATTAATAATGGCTCGTCGATATGATACACGTGCAACAATATTTTCACCTGAAGGTCGTTTATATCAAGTTGAATATGCTTTAGAAGCTATATCACATGCCGGTGCTTCATTAGGTATTCTTGCAGAAGATGGTGTTGTACTTGCCGGTGAAAAACGTAATATAAGTCCATTACTTGATGATGTTAAATATTCTGAAAAAATTTATAAAATTCATGATGATCTTTGTTGTTCTGTTTCTGGTATAACTAGTGATGCAAATGTATTAATTAATGAATTACGTATGATTGGACAACGGTAAATAATTTAAATGTTTCTCCTCCCAAAAAATAATATTTTTTGTTCAATTTAGCTATTTATTAACATATCAAGAACCGGCACCAATTGAATATATTGTTTCACGTTTATGTAATATAAAACAAGCATATACACAATTTGGTGGTAAACGTCCATTTGGTGTATCATTTCTTTATATGGGTTGGGATAAACATTATGGTTATCAATTATATCAATCAGATCCAAGTGGAAATTATGGTGGATGGAAAGCAACATGTGTTGGACATAATTCTCAAACAGCTATATCAATTCTTAAACAAGAATATAAAATAGGTGAAACAAAATTAAATGATGCATTACGTTTAGCTATAAGAGTATTTAGTAAAACTCTTGATACAACAAAATTAACACCGGAAAAAATTGAAATAGCTGTTTTACAACATGATGATAAAACTAATCAAACAACAATTCGTATGTTAAAAGATGATGAATTAATAATATTAATTAAACAATATGAGGATGAACAAAGTAAATTAGAAGCAGATAGACAAAAACAACAACAAACAACATCAACAATTGAAAAAGATAAAAAATAGAATATTTTTAATATGAGAACAAAAAAAAAAAATAAAAGACACAAGTATTTTCAAATTTAGCCATGATTTTTTTTTCTTCTTTTGCTTGTTATATTGTATCAGTTTTTTATTTAAAATAAAAACAAAGATATGGAAATTTTAAATTGATAGATAAGATTTATTAAATGTTCGTTAACATCTTTTATTAGACAATTTTTGAAAAAAAAAAGCTTAAATATCAAGGGATGAATCATAAATCATGATATTTATTAGAAAATTTTTTGCTACTAAAAACAATCGTTATAACAAAACCAAACAAAAATATCATTTTAATGATGTTGTACAGGTTCATAACCATCAATAGCAAGTGTAAAATCTGCTTGTCCACTTGTTAATGTTCGTAATGTTGAACTATAACCAATTAATTCAGCTAATGGAGTTCTTGTTATAACAGTACTCATTGATCCTTGTATACCATCATTCATACCTTGTTGTACATCAATTATTTGACTATGTCTTCGAGCTAAATCATCTAATACAAGTTGTGTACGATCAGCAACACAAATAACCTTTTTTTAATATCAAATAGAAATAATGAAAAAATAAAAAAAAATTGATTAATACATACTTCAACACGCATCATTGGTTGAAGAAGAGTACAATCACCATGACGAAGACATGCTCGAACACAATCAGATGCTGCAGCTGAATAAAGTGCTGGTGATATAGATCCTGTTAATTGAAGATCATGTAATTTCACTTGTATATTAACAACTTCAGCACCTTTGATACATCCTATAGATAAGAAATAGATATTAAAATATAATTTAAGAGATAAATTAAACCTGTTGATAAAGCAAGACGAACACCATGATTAATTGCTTCTACAAAATTAATAAAAAAAATTTATTTATGAAAAATAAAATTATGACATATATATTCTTTCATACCAACATGTTCTTTTCTTAAATGTTCAAAATTTTGTTCATCACTTCGTATTATTTGAATTTCTGAAAATGATTTTATTTTTTTATCTTCTAATATAATTGGTTCAATAGAAAATGTTATAGATATTGTTGCATGTTTTTCATTAATTGTTGAATTCCAAATAATTGTTTGTTGATTAGATTTTGTTGGCATTTCACGATAATTAACATTTAATGGACCAAGATAAGTTTCAAGACCATATTCACGTTTTAATCTATCACGTATTATATCAATATGTAATTCACCCATACCTAATAGTATTGTTTGACCTGTTTGTTCATCAATACGAATATGTAATGATGGATCTTCACGTTTAATATTTTTAAGTGCAAAATCAAGTTGTTTTTGTGCACTTTCAGAATATGTTTCAATTGTACAAAAGAAAACAGGTGTTGGAGCTTCTAAACCAGGATCTGGTAAAAATGTATATTGTTGTTTAAGTTCATTTAAATGATTATTAACATTTGCTTTTTTATTTGAAATAAGTATATCACCACTTGATGCCTATAAAATAAAAAAAAGATTTAAGTTTATAAAAATCTTTTAGAAATATTTTATTTTACTTCTTTAAAACCACTAAGAACAGCAATAGATCCTGCTCGAATTTCATCAATATCTTCCATATTATCAGCAAATGGTAAAAAAACTTTATTAATTTGTTCTTTTTCATTAGTTCGTATATTAGTTAATGTCATTCGTCTTTTAACTGAACCAGAATAAATACGTGCAAATGATAATGGTTGTTTATGTCGATCATGAATTGTTTTAAATATATACATTAAAGTACCAATATTTGATGTTAATCCAGGAATAATTCGTGCATTTGGAAGAAAATTAATAATAGCATCAAGTAATGTTTGAATACCAAGATTTTTTAATGAACTACCAATAAGTACAGGAACATAACGTTGATTACTAATCATTAAACGACAAATAGCTTGTGTTAAATGAATATTTGATATAGGTTTATCATTAAATAAAAAATGTTCAGCTATAATATCATCAATATTAGCTAATTTTTCAATTAATTTTAATCGTTCATCAATATAAAGTTCTGATGAAGGTTTTGTTTGATTATTTAATGAAATCATTGTTTCATTTAATAAATCAATTAAACCTGTAAATTGTTTTCCATGACCAAGTGGAATATGTAAAAGTAATGGTTCAACTGAAAATTTTTCTCGAATTGAATCAAGACACATTGATAAATTTGCTGTTGGTTTATCCATTTTATTAATATAAATTAAACGTGGTACATGATATCGATTAGCTTGACGCCATACCGTTAATGATTGAGTTTCGACACCTAAAATAAAAAATGTTTAATATTATTAATTTAATATTAATTTGAATTTACCAGCAGATGCATCAAGAATTGTAACAGCACCATCAAGAACTCTTAATGATCGTTCAACTTCAATAGTAAAATCCACATGTCCTATATTAAAATAAACATTTTTCTTTCATTTCTGTTTTACTTCATTAACTCACCTGTACGCATAAAAACATACCGGGAGTATCAATAAGATTAATACGATGTTTATTCCATGGAATTGTAATAGCAGCTGATGTTATTGTAATACCTCTTTCACGTTCTTGTTCCATATAATCCATTGTTGTATTACCATCATCAACATTACCCATAGATCGAATAAATCCAGCATGATATAACATTCGTTCAACTGTTGTTGTTTTACCTGAATAGAAAATAAAAATAAAAAATTTTTTTTTCTATCAAAAATACCTGCATCAATATGTGCAATAATTCCAACATTTCGTATACGTTGTGGATCAACAATTTGTACAGCATTTTGAAATACTTGTAAACGTGTATTACTTGCATAACGATAAAATATTCGTAATGGAATAAAATTTATACATTGAAGAAATCTCATGTTTCTTTTTTTTTGTTCAAAAAACAAAATTATAATCTACATATATATTATCATATTGTTAATATCTGTTGCAAAAAAAAAGCAAAACTATTCTATATAGAACATCTTTCATCGTTTTAATATACAAAATAAACAGAAAAAAAAAATTGTTTTTTTGCTTTTCTTTTTTTTTTCTATAAATGAACAACAATAACAAAGATTATATATGTATATATTTAAGATTTTCGTCTGTTCGTTTTTTGTCTTGATGATGGTCGATCAATAAACCAATTAATATGTCTTTCATAAAAATCTATTAATAAATCAGGTACAAGTTCTTTTGCTTTTTCATTTGATATAAAATATAATTTTGTTGGACAACGTGTACATTTTAATAAAAATTCAAGTTGTTGTCCTGATGTACGTGATCGTGTTATTGATACAATACGTTCAGGTTCAAGTGAAAGATAATCTATTGTATTATTTTCTGTATCTGTTTCTTGTGTATGTATACCATTTGCATTTTCATCAGGAATATTTTTTTGATTATCATTTGAATCAGATCGAAGTTTTTTCTTACGAGTTAATGATGTTGTATTTGTTCGTTTACGACGACGATTAGAACCCAATGTTGACTTTAAAAAGAAAATTAAATATCAAAACAAGTAACGCGACCCAATTGCAGCTGATCCTCTACTGAAAGGATGTGATTAGATCGCTTATATCTCTTGAAATAAAAGAAAAATTTGTTTTAATTCACAAGTCCAATCATTCAAACTAACATCTAGTCGTTGATATATATAATCAGTTTTCATATTTTCACAACAAAATATTAACTTGTTTATGGTAGATCGGTCTGTAATCGAAGATATTGAAACTTTATGTGACAGTATGGTCTGCAGCACAAATTTTATTCTTCCCTTCATTTTCAGGAACTGATAATCAGCCGGACTCATTCTTAAAGAGGCATTAATTAAGTTCCTTCGAAAAATCATTCCAGCAACCTGAGACTCTTTCAAATCTCATCATTCTATTATATGTAACACAATGTTCACTTGATTATTCTTGATGATTGTTTGAAAAAAATGTACGAAAGCGTTTCTTTTCAGTATTGAAGGATAAAAGACACACACAATCATAATGGATTCAAAAAGCTGATTCAGAACTAACATTCCTCAAATTCTAACAACATAGCTGATTTTTCCATAGACGAAATATCAAAAAAAGACTTGAAAAAACGGTTCACAAAAAAACTGACGTCAGATTTGACTTTCTCGACCTCGATTACTATTGGTCAAACTTTATAGAAAACTATAATAAATATACAGTCTAAGAACGAACAAACGTAAATTGCTTGCTCAGTGTATGACCGTCCTTTCAGTAGAGGATATAATAATTCTTTATCTCATTTACCTCAGAATTATTTATTGTTGATTGAATTTCTTCTAAAAATAAAACTATTTATATAATATTATTAATTAATATATTTACCATTTTCAGTAGATATACTATTATCTTGTCCATCTATTAAACAAAAAACAAAATTAATAAATAGTTATATATCTTTTTCTTTTATTACTCTGAAGATTATTATGTGATAGTGTATCGATACATGAATTTTCCTCAATAGATTTAGAATGATCAGTTGTATTGAGCATAGAAACATCAGTAGATAATGGAAAATTTACAATTTGTTGCTCATCAACTTTACTATTCGCTGATTCCAATGTTGAAGGTACTAAAAAGAAAAAACAATTTTTTTTTCTGATATTGTATAAGATGAAATCGACAATATTTAAATAAACTATTCTCTTTTATTACATATACATCAATAAAAAATAAATACAACAATTTTTATAATTACCTGTTTCAATAAATTTATTTTCTATTTCATTACAAATTTGAGAAAGAATTTGTTTACATTCATCATTCTAAATAAACAAAATTCATATTTAAATAAAACAAAAAAAAATATTTAATTAAATTAACCTACTACAATATCTTGTATTTCATTTAATTTTTTATTATATTCATATTGTTCAATTAAATCTTTACAAAAAACATTTTCATCAGGTTCCCATGTTGCATCTTCTTCATTATAACCAAACCATTTTATAAAATATTCAATTTGTCCATTATCTAATATTCTTTTATCAAGAATTTTTTCTACAACATATATATCATCTGCCATTGAATATATAAATTATCTAAAACACAACATTTCCAATTTGTTGACTTTTTTTTTTTTTTTCTTTAATCACGATAAATAATATATATATTAAAATTTCACGAAGAAAAGAAAAATATGTAAGAAATCTTAATGTTTATGTCCCATTGAAAGAATAATAGGACAACAACAACCAATAATAAGAATAAGAAGTTCAATGGCACGAAATTGTCGATCATCATAATGGGATTGAACTTCAGGTAAAACATGTACAGTAGCGACAAAAAGAAATGTACCCGCACTAAATAACATTGCTATACCGGTTGAATCAACAGAATATGCATCACGAATTCTCTTTAAGAAATAAAAAAAAAGAAAAGAATATTTTACTTTGAAAAAATAAAATAATAAAACATACACTTTTTAATACAACAAAAGTAAGAATAGCCATAATAGGTGCAGCTAAAGAAAATATTAATAAATGTCTTCGAACACGTTTACGATCAACACCATCGGATATTAAAAAAGAAACAAGACCAAAAGCAGCTGGTGCCTAGATATAATTTTTAAACATAATTATTATATTTTTATAAATATTACTTTATGAAGCATTATTGCCATAAATACAATTAATTCAACATTAAATCGACTTGTTGCTGATGCTGCACCTAGAATAAACTTTTTTTTCTAAAGAATTTCAGAAAAAAAGAAATAAATTTTTACCTAATGCAATTCCATCAGCTGCTGCATGAACAACAAGACCTAATGTAGCTGTCCATGTTGCTTTTGGTTTTGATATAATTACTGAACCAGATGAATCAATAACTAATTTAAATAATAAAAAAAGAAAACAATAAATAAATTTTTTCATATAAATCATTATATTTAAACCTTGACTTCCATGATAATGAAAAAGTCTTGAACTACAATTATCAACAATTAACATAAATACAAAACCAAGAATTAAAGTTACACCTAAATTAAAAAAAAAAGTATTTCGAATTTTAAAAAAATATATATTCATAATACCAATTGCTGAATGAGTTTTATCGGAATGTTTATGTTCATGTTCTACATGTGCTTTTTTCGCTTGATCATCTATATGTTGATTAGCGGAAGGTACAATTTCAGTTTTATCTGCTTTAACTTCAGGATCAATTCCATTTAGATGTCGATGAACTATTTTATGCTCAGAATGTATTTCATGTTGATTCATTTCTAAAATAAAATATCTTTTTATTAAAAAAAAATATTTCTTTTATTTATACCTATTTCATTCATATATAAAGCATTAACACCTTCAGGTATAATTACAGCAAGTGCTGTACCAACTAGAAGACCTGCACCTAGTACAGTAATATAACGCATTTTATTCTTAAAAAAAAAAGAATTTTTTATTTGACAAGAAAATTAAAATAAATTACCTCGGATAAATTAAAAGCAAGAGGAACAAGACCGGATAGATATGAGCCAAGAAACATGGCTAAACTGAACATACATAACATAAACGATTCCGACATGATTTTTTTTCTTATTTTAAGGAAAATAATAATAAGTGTTAAATTATTCTAGTAAATGGTTTTTGATGAACAAATCACATTCAATGTTATTATATTATTAAAAATATGTAAAAATTTTAATTTTATTCTTTTTTTCTTAATTATAATTAAATATTTAATTATATTTTATAGATAACATTAAAAAAAAAGATTGACATTAAAAATTTTTAGCGACATCTATTCAATAAATTACTTAGCAACATTAAATATCGTTTGACGTAAATGACAATGATTTTTGATCACATTAAATATCAATTATAATGGATACAGGTGTGTTAATTAGCTATATATTATTATGAATTATATAATATTGATATTATAGAAAAAAATCCATATTCATCTGCATCATCAGATTCTGGTTTAGGTGATGTTGAAAAACGAAAACAAGTTAAAGAAACTCGTAAGATTATTATTATTATTGATATATTTCTTTCGAGAGAATGTGTAGAATAGTTATTATTTGATATCGTATTGATATTTAGGAAATGTTGTTGATGATGATGATGATGATTTTGATTTACCAGAAAATTGGCCTGATTATGATTTTCATCGAAAGAAAAGTTGTATTCTTAGTCGAATATTTTCTACATGTGTAACAAAAGCAATTAATCATCTTGAATTAGTTCAAAATTCTATTGAACAAAAGTAAATAGTATTTTTTTTTCTCATTATTTATATTAAAAAAAATCTTGATGATTCTTTTTTTCACTTTTAGAGATGCTCAAGCAAGTATGTTTAAAAATACTTGTCAATTTAATAGAATATCTCTTTTTTTTTTTGCTTAATAAATAGAAAGAAAAATGGTTAAACGAGAAGTATCATTTTCTCAATTACCATCATCAACACAACAACAACTTGAAGTAATTGGTAAAGGTGGTCATATTGGTGATCAACATCCACATCATGATATACTTGAAGATGAAATACTTGAAGAAGTATTATTACTTTTAGCTCGACTTGATCGAGAACGTTTACGTTTAATTAATTTATGTTCATGTGAACAACAAATTCGAGATAGATTAAAAGAAAATATTGATCATTGGCGATTAAAACGATTACATGATTTACCATTAGCTGTTCAAAAAGGTTTGAAAGAGTTTCTTTTTGCTTTTTGATTTAATGAAAATGTAGTTGATCTAAAATATGTGATCTAATTTCTTCTCTTCTTAGAACATGATGCTTGTATTACTGATATTACTGAATTACAATGGCATATTGCTTATAATGCTCGATTAGCTGAAAAAATTCTTTCAAAAATTGATTTGTCTCGAACATGGCATCGACAACTTGATATAGAAGTTGGTGATGTTCGTCAAACAATTCCATTAATAACTGAAAAAGTTCAAACAGAATTAATTGAAATAGCAAAAGTTGATGAAGCATTAAAAGAAACTGAACATGAATTAATGTTAAGTCGAGCAAAAAATGCTGATACATTAGATAAATGTACACGAGCTAATCAACGTGCTGGAACTGAACGTGATGAAATACGTGGTGAAATTGATAAAGCATCAAAATCATTTCAACGAATAACGTTAGTTAATTATCAAATATAATTTAAAACAAATATTAAATTATTCTTTCGATCATTTATTATTTATATTTTAGAACAAAATTACAAACATCAATTGATGAACATAAGACTTATGAAAAAACTATATCTGATGCAAAAGAATCAGTTAAAAAGAATGATCGAGCTTATAATGAAGAAGTAAAAAAACGAGATGCATTGCGTGCTGATACAGCTAGTCTTAAACTTAAAGTAAAACATATTTTTTTTATATTATTTTTATAATTTAATTTTGTTTTGTTATTAAAAGTTAGCAGCACTTGGAAATGATCGTGAACGTATTCAACATGAAATAGAACGTTTAAAAGGTGAATTTGAACAAGCTCAATTAGAAGAAAAAGCTCGTGAAGATGCACGAAAACGTGAATTAGATTTATTACAAGCAAATGTTTCAAAACGTGAAGAAAAATTAGATAAAATTATAAAAAAAGAACGAGAAAAAACAACAGTAATCGATGAAGATGAACGAAAATTAGATAAAATTAATATGTAAGTTTAATTTAAATTTAAAAAGAAAAAACAAAAAAATAAATTTTACTATAGACAAATTGATCGTGATAAAAAAACATTAACACGTTATGATCAACAACGTAATCGTGATGCTGAAATGTTACGAACAGTTACTGAAAATTTACAACGAGCTTTTTATACGAATGATTCTATTAGTACAGATATGAAACGTGAAACAGAAAAACTTAAAAAAGATGAAGATGGAATTAAAGTAATTAAATCATTCTTTCTTTAATATTTTTAAAATTTTTATCTTAGACAACAATGGAATCAATACGACGTCAAATTCATGATGAATCAACAATGATTTCAAAACTTGATAAACATTTAGAAAATGATCAACGTGAACTTGATGCTCTTAATGATGCTGAAATAATTCGAACTGAACAAGTTTATTTAATTAAAAAGTCAAAATCATTTTTATTATTTTTTATCTATTTAGGCTGAACGTGTTGAGACAAATTTACAAGTAAAATTTGATACATTAACAGATAATGTATCAAATTTAGAAACAAATCAAATAAAAACAAAAGAAAGTTTAGCATCAATTAAACATAATTTATTAGAAACAAATGAAAATTATGTTAAAGATAAAGATCAATTAACACAAACAAAAACAAATATTAGTGATCGACATGAAACAGCTTCAGTAAGATTACTATTTATTATTTATATTCATGATTGAATCTAGACAAGCATAGAGAAAAAAAAAAGTAAGAAGAATATTGATAAAATCAACTTAGACATTATTCATTTTCTCAATCGTGATTAAATACAAAATTTCTTCATATAGTATTAACATGTTTTGTTAACAATATTATATTTTTATAGATTACAGCACATGATCTTGAAACAACACTCAATCATATGATAACCGAAACAGCTTATATGAAAAAACATATCATTGAAATGAATGAATCTAGTGCTATGATGGATACATTAACAATTAAAATTCGTGGTGAAATTCAAATAGCTGAGTATGTTATTTAATATATATGTAAATAATTATTTTTAAAAGAAATTTTAATATTATTTTAGTTCAGAATTATCTGATGTAAAATATAATTTTAATCTTGTTGAAGCCGGTGAACAAGAAGTTGTACGTGTTTTACAAGAATGTTTACAACGACAAACAAATTCAGATACATTAAATAAACAATTATTTCAAGAACGTTCAAATTATCTATCAGATAAAAAAGTAAATTCCAAAAATTAAAAAAAAAACCTATATATTCATTATAAATTTAGATATCTATTGAAAATGCTCTTATACTTAATAAAAAATTAGCAAGCATCTATAGAGATGTATTATATACATATTATGAAATAAAAACTCGTTTAATGGGTAATTTAGAACATCGACTTGATGCTGTTACTCGAATAAAAGATACAAGACAATTAATTGAATTACAAACACGACTTCATGATGCATTAAATTTTTATTTTGGAATTAAAAGTAATTTAAGAATTCTTATGTTTATATATAGACTTTAGTTTTAGATGAATATGTTGAACAACAACTTGATCATTTAAATCGAGCAAGTCATCAAAATGGTTTACAATTATCACAAATTCAAGAAACAGTTCAATCTGCTGTTGATCATATAACAAAATTTCTTTTTGAACAAGTCGATTTTGAAGCTGTACATCGAGATGCTATGCTTAAAGTACATAAAGAAGAATTACAAGAAAAACAAAAACAAAAAGTGCCTGTATAAATATATTTATTTATTTTTTTTATAACACAAAATGTTTTTAATGCACATTGAATAAATTATATACAAATTTTTGATATAATAAAAATATTTAAAAAAGACGGTTACTATTATTTCTTTTTCAAGTAAAAGAACAGATTTTTATTAGCCAGTATAAGACACCGAGAACGGTTGAAACTAAAACCGTTTTCTGTTTATTTAGTTTTAGATTCCAATAGTAGAAATATATCGAAACACTTTTTTATCCCTTTCGAATATTGGTAGATGTCAATAAACTTTTAACTATTTTTTCAATATTTCATGTTTTTTTATTCTGTTCATTAATTTTATTATTTTATTTTTTACTTAAATAAAAAATAGAAAAAAAGTTCTTTGTCATGACTTATAAATTATTATATACAATAAACAACAAAATGAGATAAAAACAAAGCTCGTATAAAAGAGATTAAAAAGTAATCAGATCGTTTATTATTATATTTGACGTATCTTCTATTTCACTATTATCACTTATATTAGTTGAAGATACATCATCAATTTGTGCACGTAAAGAAGAAGTTAATGATCGAGATGGAATTATAATACAAGCTGCATCACCTGCATGTGCTGGTCCATTATTTGGTAAACGTAATGGTGCTGGTTCTACATTTGTTTCTGAAAGTAATGGTAACTCTTCGTCCGACATTTTTCGTGTTATTAAAAAAATACATCTTAATAAAAAATAAATAAATAAATAAATTTTCTTCTTAAATATCAATATTAAATACTTACAAATTTAAAGTAAATGGAATAAAACAAAGTCCAGCACCAATTAATAATGTTAAATTTTTATAATAACCTACTGTACGTGCATAAACCCAAGTAAATAATGTTGAACCAAATGTAAATGTAATTGTATTAAGTACTGTTAAAAATGTAAATGCATTTGAACGTTCATATGGTTCTAACCATTTAGTCATCATTGATATTGTTAATGTACCTTGATAACCAGAAAAAGCACTAACTATTAAACTAGCATATAATTCCCAACTATGACGTGCATATACTAACCATATAGATGAAGTAAAAAAAAATAAATGACTTATCATACAAATAATTGCATCACTAGCACCAATAATAGTTAATATTTGCATACCAATTATACTTAATATTGCAGATGATATAGCTGTTAATGCTGAATAATTTCCAATACTTGTTGATGTCCAACAAAATGGTACATCAAGTAAAAACCATAAAAATGGTGCAAATGTTGATGATGCTAATGTATAAAAAATATTTGAACATAATGTTAATAAAAGACAAGCAGATTTTTTTAATGTTCGACGATTTAAATGAAATACTGTACAAATTTGAAAAAAATGACTACAATTATTATTAGAGAAATTTTCAGATGTTATTAAAGGTATTCGTTCATTTATATTTGAATTTAATGATTTAAAACAATAAATAACAATAAAAATTGAAAAAATATCTAATACTAAACCAATCCAATATAAATCTGTAAAACCACGCCATTCTATATAATAACCAATAGCAAATGTTGCAATAGCTGATAAACCTGTTTGTACAGCAACCAGACGTACAAAACGTGATGATAAATCACTTTCAATTGTATTATCAGTAATAATTAAATTTAATACAAAATCTTAAATAATAATAAAAAAAAA
>JAJEKB010000660.1:26909-61167 GCA_022393335.1 Macrotrachela quadricornifera | reverse complement strand
TTTTTTTTTAATGAAATATTCAAATTCATTGATAAATATCTGTTATTGATCTAGATTATACAAAAAACAAATAAAGAATCAGATCCAAATATGAACTGATGAACAATCGAATCTATATGTATAATTAATTCTTTGAAGACGTCGTATTCGATCAAGAACAAATTTAATTTTAAGATGTTGTTGTGTATATTCTTCATTTGAAAGCCATGATACATATTGAAATGATGCACTTGATAAATGTTTGAATCGATAAAGAAAATCAAATATTTGTGTTATTGAACATTTATGATTAACACGTAAATGTTCGATATTTGGAAAGACAATAGATAATTTTTCAATATTATAATCGATATTACATATAAATTCATTACCTAATTGTAATGTCCGAATTTTTTCAATTGCTTTATAACGAACTTGTTTAAGAAACTTTCTTATATTACATCCAATCAATATTTGATGGAGACACGGCATTTGATTTATAAGAAGCATAACTGGAAAATTTTTCACTGATATATATAAGTTTAAATGTTGTATTCGATTCAAATTTACAACTTTTTCAAGAGTAGATAAAACGGTAGGAAAATAAAGAATTAATGTTTTTACATGAGTGAAATAATGTTCCATATTATTAGGTATTTCTGATGGATCTATTGCATCAATATATTCATAGAGAATTTTATTATTAGGTACTGTTGAATACTCAGGAAATTCGAAATCTTCATTACTATATGTGTCACCATAGTAAGACATTGAGAAAAGACGTTTAGATGTATAAACTACATACCAATGTTTTTCTTCAAGCCAAAATGAACTACGAAATGAATCAAGATCATTCGAATCTAATTGAATAAATAAATTGAACAGGAATTTAAATGTGATAATATGTTTCAAGATAATTTGCCATTGTTGACCATTAACTACATCATTATTACAATTAGCAATTAAGTCTAGATATTTAAGACAAGGTAAATTTGATAATATTCTTTCTATATCATTCATTGAAATATGAACACCTAGAAATTTGAACATAATATTAATGCATTAGTCTTATAAAAATCTTACCCTCAATTTGTAGAACCAATCGATTTAACTGAGGCAATGAGAAAACTAATTCTGTCGTCAAATCATCACATTTAAATCGAGTCTCAAGTGATTTCAGTTGTGGTGTTACAGAACAAATATGTTTTACTATATCAACTGAAGATCTTTCAAGTATTAAATGACGAAGTTGAGGAAATTGAATTGAATTTAAGAAATCTCCATGACATAATCTTAATCGATACAATTGAGGTAATATTGGAGCATAATTATCAAATAAATTTATATCAAGTTGTGTAACATCATTATCAGATATATTCGAAATCCATGAAATATTTTGACTTGAAAGTATAAAGAAAAATGAACGTAAATTTTTAAGTTCAATTAATTTTGTCATTATACTTTGCCAACAATCTGGTCCAACATCAATTAATCTCAATGATTGAAGATAAATAAATTGATTAATTTGAAAACGTGATAAAAATAATTCTACTAAACCAGGAGTATTTTCATCATTAGACAATGTTAATGATATAACTTGTTCAGGTTTAATACATTGACAAACAAGATCAAACTTAGATTTAATAATTGATTTAAAATTTATTCGATAATATGGATAAGTAAATAATATCGAATTAAAATAAAAACTAACATTAGTAAATGTATAAAAAATTTCATGAGCATCAAAATAATTTAATAAATGATAAATAAGTTCAACAGGTAAACTATCTAATCGACACTGATTCATTATAAAATAACAAATCTATCAAAATGAATAAATTTTTTCCAACTTTTTCATACACGTGTGTATTGCCTGACAAATATTCTACTTGTATTTGCTTTCTTTGTAAAGTATATGAGTAATATAAAATAAAAGCAGAAGGAAAGAAAAAAAAAAGGACGTTTTCATCACATTTTAATGTAAGTATATATTTTCTTGAGTAATATATCATCGAAAATATATAACTGATGTTTTGATGAAATGAAAAGACATTAGTTATCATATGAAGATACAAACTTCACATTGTTCAGATTAAATTAAGTTATTGTTAGAACATGGACATATTTCGTTAAAGTTAACTTCAGTTATATTACAGATTTTATCAAATTTGAATGTGATATTCATTGTCAGTTTCGTTGGCAAATCTTTCAATCTAATAGCTCATTACTTTTTTATTATTGTAATTTTCTTACCTGCTAAACATGCATATAAATAAAAATCAATGCATTTTGTTAAGGTTGTTTATAGAAAATAATTAAAATTGAATATATATTTTTTTGTAGATCTGTTCATTTATATTAATAAGAAATATATTTATAGAAAAAAACAAAATGTCAAGATATATATTTTCTTAAATAAATACACATGTGCACAGGAACAAAAAAAACATGACTAGAATCGAACAGAAGGAATAATATGTGATGATAATCGTTTTTGATTATTATCATTAAAAGGTGTCAATATTGAATGAATAAGTGGTAATACAAGTATAACAGGAAGAATATCCGGTATGATTGTATGATGAATAACAAGTGTACTTAAATCATTAAATATTTTTGAAGAACCCTAAATAAAAAAAAAACATCAAAGAAGTGAGAATTTTATATATTGAAAAACTAAACCTGTAATCGATAACCAACATTATTAATTGTTCGTTCAATAAGAAAATGTTCAATTAATGATAATTTTGTTTTTATTGATATAACATATGGATATTGTGGATAAGTATAACTACGTCGAATAATAAATGAACCAATTGGTTTCATTTTATTATTTAAATATTCTTCACATATATGTCGTGATAAACCTTCTTGATACCAAGGTGCAACTGATAATAATTCTTGATCATTATTAATTAAAATTTGATTATGTTTTTGTTCTAATGGTTTATCAACAGACATAGAAATAATTGATTGACAATCAGAATGTATTTGTTTAGATATATTTGAACGTAATTTATCAATTTGTTCATCTAAATTCCATACATTATCATAAATTTCTGTTGAATTTTGATTATTTATTTCAATTTTTGGTGATAATATAAGTGATGCTAAACTTTTATGTTTAGATATTTTTTCTTTAAAATATTTTGTTATACTAATACGATGATTTGATGATGAATGATATGTTTGAGATAAACTTAAACGTGAACCATAACCAGATGATGAAGATAATGATGTTGATGATGATGATACATTACGATCAAATCGAAATGAATCAGTTGTTTGAAAACCGTCTATATTTTCCATATTATCTAGAATATATTTTACATTCCAACGAACTGAGTCTGATATTTACATACTAACCTTGTTGAAAATGTATTCAATGTGTTGTAAAATAATCAATAGATTAAAGTTGATTAAAAAACAAAAATTGACGCTCTTTATATGTATGAGAGCATCTGTCCGATCAAACTAGTTTGTCACCAATGTACGAACCGCCACAAAAAGAAAAAGAGAATGATAATTCAATTGAACTCCAACTGTTATTATCAGAAGAAGAGAATCGTTTCTATTCTCTCTCTCTCTCTCCCTCGTTTTCTTATCACGAAAGGAAGAGAAATATCGTTTTAATGCATATATTCAAATATGGAGAAGAGAAAAACTAGGCTCATCAAACGATTCGATTGTCTTTTTTTTTTCTTCATACACGAGCGCGCGTCTGTATATTGATTGATCGATCGATCGTGTTATGCTTGAAAAAATGTCTTTTATTCTTTATCCTTGATTTTTTTTTCAGTAATGGTCGATTAGTATATGATAAGCATATAAAGCCTTGCATGTATGCGAAAAAAAAAGAGATAGATAGACATCTGTTCATTTTTCGAAAGTGCTTGACTGACAAAGACAAAAAAAAAAAGAAGAAGAAGAAAGAAGTTTTCTTTGTACTGTTGTTTTTATTCCAAAACTTAAATCAATACAGGAAATATATAGACAGACGTGCCTAAAGCAATTATTAATACATTTTTCCACTTGTCTCGTTCTATCTTATTTTTTTTTCTTCTTTTAATGAGTTCTGTCCTGATGCTGACCGACATTGAAAGAAAAGAAAAGTGTTCATCTTAATGGAATTGGGCGGACAGTTTGTTGTTTTCAGAAATAGAATAACGACGATTTGTGTATGTGTACATCGAATCGATTGAAAATAAAAAACGGAACCGACAGACACATGCACATCATCACAAGAGTTAGATGATGGCTATCAAAAGTTCGTCCTTTTTTATCAATAGGAAATTAATTGTTATAAAGTGAACTATTCATTTCAATTGATTTCAAATCATATCATTGCTTTTTTTTTTCTTGATAAACTCATGCATGGCAATTGTTTTAGTTTATTCTTAAAACTGTATTAAATTGAATACGCATGTGAGAGTGATCATTACTGCTGTCAAAAAAATTTAGATTAGTATTATTAAACAAAACATTTTTATTTAGTTTTTTATGGTATGCAAAAGATAATATCAAAATATATAACAGTGAAAAAGATATTCATACAGCAATTCTTTCGTTGTTTTAGTGACTATGTTTATATTGATGAACAAGATTGAATAGCTTAATATATAATAATGTTTTTTTTTTTAAATATAAAGTCGTCTTGCATATTGTATCAAAACAATATTTGAATTTCTTTTGAGAAGCATAGTTAATTGTGCTGATTCATTTCTTATTCTTCCAACAGTTCTTATTTCTTTTTCCTTTCTAAGACTTCTTTAAAATATGATGACTGAAAAAGAAAAAAAAAGTCTTTTTCTCATACTCTCTTCCATTTTTATGTGTTTTATAGTGGCGCATAATAGAGTGAACTTATTTTTTTTTTTTCTTCTAAAAAAGCATAATGTTGTTGCTAACGGTGCTGCCGAGTATATAGGGAGCGAACAATACGCTTTTTTCTTGTTCTTATTGAGGTGAAGTATGTAACATTAAACGAGTCAATACTGACATTTTTTTTTTTATAAAAGTTATTTTTTAAGTTTTTAGTTACACGAAACATACGAATGGCGAACTCATTAACAAGTGCCCAACGTCAAGAATTAAAAAATGCTTTTGATGTATTTGATACAGGTATAATATATGATTAAGAAGAATATTTATTTATTATTCTTTTAAATAGATGGTTCAGGTGTAATATCTGCTCGAGAATTAAGTAATATATTTAAAGCATTAAATGTTAGAGTTAGTGATAGTAAATTAAAAGATTTAGTTGATGAAATGGATTCTAATGGAAGTGGTATGTATGAAAATATTTTTAAATTAAAAAAAAAACATTTATTTATAACTATAGGTCAAATTGAATTTGATGAATTTTGTCGAGTAATGGCTGCAACATATTTTAAAAAATATTCTAACGATGAATTACGTGTTGCATTTCGTCAATTTGATAATGATGGTTCAGGTTATATACAAGCTAGTGAACTTGAACATATTATGCAGAAAATGGGACGACGTGTTAATAAAAGTGAAATTGATGCTATGGTTAAATCATTAGATAAAAGTGGAGATGGAAAAATAGGATTTGATGAATTTATTCAACTATTTCAATAGATTTAAAAACTTTTTTTTTCATATTAAATAAATGTATAATTACAGCTTGATTACATTATTTTTAATCGTATTTTGTGTATTTTAATATATTGACATAAAACATTGAAGATTTTTTGTTTTTATACAGCTGGAAAGAGTATTAAAAAAACGAAACATACGAAAAAAAAAGCTTTATAATTGTTTTAAAGTAAAATAAAAACAAAATCTTGTGAAATCAATTTTCGCACGACCAAAATTTGATCAGTATAGTATACATATAAATATGATGCAATCGAGCGAAATCAGTCTGTTTTATATACTATTCTAGATAACTTTCAATAATTAATCATGAATGTTACAATGAATTTATCGAATTCAAAGTTTCGAGGATGTGGGTGAATAAGAGAAAGGATAGTAACTGATAAAACAATGTTGACAACGTGTTTTTTAATTTATAGTTAAGAGTAAAGTAACCAGTCAATGCTTAAGATAAAACTAATGGATATATTAATAAAAAAAATTTCGATAGATAATTTTTAAATACTCGTTCTATTGATGAAAACTTTTTAGACTTGTTTTTCGAAAAACGATATCTTGATAACAAAAATTTTCTGTAGAGAAAAATAAAACATAATTCACTCCAGAATTTTGCTAAAATATACGACGGAATATTAATGTATAATGTTAATTGCACAAGTGATCACAAAATAATAAATAATGATCAAACAATAAAATGTGCCACAGAAGGGCACGAACAAGTATATTTAAAAAATATTTTATTGTAGTAATTATTAATGAAAATAGTTCTGCGTTATTTATCCGTGTAGAAATGTCTGAGTAATAATTGAGTTTAATTTTTTCTTCTTGATACTTAATTCAGTTGAAATTGATTATCATGAGACAAATACTATTTATTTTCGATTTATTCGTCAGAAGAAAACTATTTTTCGAAAGCAGTGACTTCTTTTTTTTGTAATACTTGATTAAAACATTCTGAATCTTATGATTTTACTGTGGTTTGATCAACAAAGCTGATAATTTTTATTGATTTTCTCCTAGTTTTTATGGACAAGCTGTAGCTATTCATACAATGCTAAGGGTGGTCATGCCTGTTCGTCACATCTAAAACATGGACTACGACTATGACTTATTATCGTATTCATCCAAATTTTTCATAAATAAGAAGGACAATACATTATAGTATTCGGAGCAACCCAGGGCTAAGTACAGATACTCTTTTATACAGTTCGAACAACAGTAGGTTTTATCCTTATAACAATAAAGAAAAACCTTAATGGAATCTATTTGGTTAAAGAAATAAAATGAGAATAGCAATTTCTGGATATAGACAAACTTAAGTCAAACTTTAGAATATATTCTTATTTTTCAACAGGCAGCTTTCTCCTGATGAAAAAATCGAACTTAAATAGTATTAGTTTCGCTCTCATTCAACATTCAATATTGTGTAGTAGTTACTGATCTTTTTCTACTAATATATATGCTGAATTCTTAAGTAATAGAAATTTTTCTAGACTTTACTTTTATAAAAACTCCACAAGAGTCTGTATTTTGAATCATATCATAATTTGTCTTGTTATTATCTAAAACGTCAAAAATTGGTGAAAATGTTCGATACTTTGTCTTTCATCGGCAAGAACCATTAATTAATGAATAGTTCTCCATTAGGAAAGAACAATCATCTATCTTGAACTTTTTGCTTGAAGCATCCTTTTGATGAAAAAGATATTCCATCGATCTCTTTGTATCATATAATCGAAGTAGTTGTTATACTGTTCCATATAGAGTCTCACCTTTTTGACTCACATCTAGAACATTCCTTTACAGTATATGACAGGTATTGGATTGAGTTTTTCGATTATTCTATGTACTTTATGAAATATTTCTAATAAAAATAAATAATAGATAATATAAAAATAGAGAAGAATCGAAATGGTTTAATAGCTAGTGATAATATTCTTGTTGATTATATAATAATACCTAATAATTGGACTATGGAAAATTGTATATCATTTTTTTGAGATGAAGTTAAAATGGTTAGTAGTGGTTCACCGTATAATATAGTTACAAATCGTCGAACAATGGAAGTGGATTTTCTATTATTACTTATTAGATTAATTGAAAATGATTCAAATGGAAAATGGATTATTAATGATTGTATTAAATCAATTAAAACAATTTAATGATGAAAATACTAATCGAATTTTATCAATTGAAAAAAAATTTTAATTATTCTTTAATTTTTAAATCATTTTTATAATGTATTGATCGTTTAATTACAAATGAAACAGAATCTGGTTTTAGACAATTAAGAATATAAAATTTTATATTCTAACAATTTAGTTTATGTTTTTCATTTAGAAGATATTCTATATTGAGTACTATTTCGATCTAACGAGATATATCACCATCAACTATCTCTTGGCATTATAGCAAGTCCTTGAAACCTCTAATCAAGACGGACAAATCTAGCTATCACCTGTACAATAGTTACTATACACACAAATACACAGTCATTTTTGGGACTTCGATCTTGATTATCAGATCTATCATGATCACAGAGGAGATAGGAGGGTGATTCACCCTCAATCTTGAAGAATTTTCGATTTTTGATAAGGGGATTAGGACGTTTTGATGTTTTTCTGTTCACCTGTTTTTTAAAAAAATTGGCATCCACTTCCCCCCCCCCGAATTTCGGAAAAATTGAAAATTTTTTTGTAAATTTTCATATTCCTCCTCCTATCCTAGTGGCCGCGTGACACTCCTGCTACTCACAGTCAAAAAAATAAATTATTCAGTATTTTATCTTTGTTTCTTTTTTTATCACTTATACCCGCAATACAAAGAACTGTTTTTTTTAAACATTCATTAAATATTTGAAACTCCCAATTATTGTGTTTCGTCGTTCCCATGCTTTCTAGGATGATCAAAATGCGATGTAGCTACACATAACTAATTCAAAGTTCGTAAAAATGTGATTACATGGCTTTTTAATATTTTTTTTTCATTCAGAAGAAAGACAAATATTAGTTGGTGAAATATGATTGTATTTTTTAAACTTTGCATCTTCTTACGAAACAAAAACAAATTTTTTGAAATGTATTTATGTACAATGAGGATGAAAATAAAATAATGCGTCGTTCGTTATTTACATTGTTTTCTTTTTTCATTCTGTTTTTTCTTTCACCTCGGTTTGTGAAGCTCAGTAAAAGAACAAATCCGTTTTTGAATTTAATGTTTTACTATTTCAAACAGCTTCATACTTTGAATAACTCTAAGCAGATTAATATTACTTATATCGCAATACTAGTCATGTTTTCTTTGTTATATATCTGATTAGCTTAATTACACAATAGAAAACTTTTCACTTAAAAATCTACCATTTCTTTCTAATTTTTATGCTCATTCGGTCTTTGTATATCTATTTATTGCATGTTAAGTATGATTAATGCAAGTATAAACTAAAACAATATTCAAAAATTCATTAATCAAGAAATATTTCTGATGACAACTACTTTACAAGTTGTACTTTGTACTCTACTTTTTGTTTTAAATATATAAATGATCTTTGAATATGTATTGACAATTTGTCATATTTCATTATTATCTTAATCCTTATCAAATTCATCTTTTCTTTCATTCTCGATTGAACTTTTGATTTAACTATTTATAATGGTTGATGTATCGTTATAGATAATAATATCAGAACAAATTTCATTTTTTTTTCTTTATTTTGATAAATACATTCAATTTAATTCAAATCAAATTGTTTGATAAAATCATATAAAAAAAAAAGAAATAGATGATCATCATTTAGAGTACAAAATTGTACAATTGAAGAAAAACACACAGACACACTGTTAAACAGACACTAAAAGAAATTAAACTACCAATAGACAAACAAACAAAAAAAAAACACATTGTAAAAAAAATTTCTTTTTTGCATTATTTATGATCAAAATGATTATGAGATTGTGAAGAAATGATTTTATCTGAACGGGAAGAGCATAATTTTAATTAAAAGCAGATGTATTAAATATTTCAAATATAACGATCACGTTGACGAAGATAACAAAGTAAACCAAGAGCAGCAACAATACAAAAACCCTAGAAAAAAAAAATATTTTATTCGTTATAAATATTTGAGTAAGAAATATTTGAACATATGCATCAATTACATTCTTTAATTCGATTATTTATCAATATAAGTTTTGATTAAAATGTCAAATCCTTTGAGTATTTTCTATTCCCTAATGACATCTGTTCTTTACTTGTGCAGGATTAATATACTCTCACAATCACATAACATAATCCTTATACAATACGCTTATTTAAAGACAAAATTCATCTGTTTTATAGTAAACAACATATTTCAGTTGAATTAAATACTGATTAACTTACTTCAACAAAGACAAGAACAAAAGCCAATATACCCACAATCATTAAATTTCGATTAATTTCCATTTGAATCATATTAAAACAACCCTATATATAAAAAAAGAAGCAAAATAAATTTTTTCAATAGTTTTAATCTCAATTTTCTAATATACATCTGTATAAATTAAACCATAAGTTTCATTAGCAGCAATTTGTTTTCCACAACCATTTGTTTCTTCAATACAACATGAATCTGGTACATATGGTTGTCCAGTCCATATATCAGCATTAAACCAATCTTGATATTGATCAATACCACAACAATGAAGCTAAAATATAAGTAATTTTATTTTTCAAATAAAAAAACTAAAAAAATTCTTTTTACGCGTTTTTGAATTGAATTCATTGTTTTACGAAAATTATTTACGTCAGAACCTTCATCACCTGGATATTGACGAATATTTTCAAGTAATTCTTTTCGAGCAGTCATTGCTACCTTAAATAAATAAAAGAATTTCTCTTTCATATATGTAATTAAATTAATATTTACTCGTTCATTAAATGCAATAACAAATACAACACCAAGTAATAATGTAACAAAGATAATAATCATTGTTATAATATACTTAAAAATAAAAATATAAAAATTAAAATAAACAATAACTTTTCTTTTATTATATTTACAATAAATAATAAAATTTTCTTTTCAAACCATGCACCAACACATCCAACAGCACCAAGTATCATAGAAAGTTTTGCTAAAAATTTAATAAAAAAGAAACCTAAGTTTTTAAAATAAATAACAATTATAAACTATCAAACCTGAGATAATTAATACAACAGGTGCAGTAAACCATTGATTCCCCATTAATGGTCGATAATCAGCCGACTTTATATGTAACCACCAACTACACACCACAATAGCAAAACCCAATGCCTAGAATTTTTCACATTAATATATTCATTTATTAATATAATTATCAAACTTACAAAAAAACACATATTTATTATTGTAAATATACAACGAAATACCATATAAGTCGATGACATTTCCACTCGCTTAAATTAATAATTGTTCAATATATGTAAATGATCGATTGATTGATAATCAAAACTATAGGATGAATCAATAGTATAGAATGACGATAGAGGTCATGTTTTGTTTTGTTGTTATTATTTTAGAATTCTAAATAATTACATATGATTGGTTACTTTTTTGGCTAACATTAATAGACATAAACTAAGGAAAAAAAAAAGAATATTGAAAAAAAAAATAACTCTTTTACTATATCATGTCGGAAACGATTATTGATGAAGTTTCATCATCAAATGGTTTAATAACAACTGAAACAAATTCATTAGTCAAAGAAACCGGTGTTAATAATGAGGATGAAGAAACATGGTTATATGGAAAACAAAAAGTTGATGAAAATGTGTATGTTCATTAGAATATTGTTTTTTTAGAAATTTTATAGTTTTTTTTTAAAATTTTAGTGATAATACAACCGCACCATCAATTGATGAAGTAACAACACAAGAAATCGATGCTAGAGTATGTGAAAATTAAATTTTTTTAAAAAATTAATACAATTATTATTTACGAAAGATTATAGAAACTAATGAACTAAAATCATTTATTTAAGATTCAAAATAAAGAATTTAAAGAAAAAATATTTTAAAGATTTGCTTTTTTTTTTCTTAGGAAAAAGCAACAATTCCATTAACAACAAATGCAACATCATCATCATTAATTGGTAGTCAATTAGATGATGATTCTGATGATGATGATGATGGAATTCAAGTTACTATTGGAAATATTAAATCGGGTACATCAATTTTTCCACCAAGTCGACAAAATAGTCGAACAACAATACCATGTAAATATAAAATAATCTATTTTCTAAATAAATAATATTTATATAAATTATAGCAGGTCCAGTCATTCCACCAAAACCACAGACAACACGTGGCATTGATTTAGATGCTCAAGGTGTTATTAATGGACAACCAACATATGAACATGATTTAATGAATGCATATAAAGATGATGAAAAACCATGGAAAAAGCCAGGTTTAAAAGATTTTCTTTTTGTCAAATTATTTATATAATTTTTGTTTTGAAGGAGCGGATATTAGTGATTATTTTAATTATGGTTTTACTGAAGAAACATGGGCACAATATTGTGATCGACAACGTCGTTTACGTGCAGAAAATAATTTAGCTCGTCTTAATGCTGCTCATGTAAAATGAAAAAAATCTTGATTCTTTTTATTTTTGTTTTTATCTTATTTATATAAAAATTTTATGTAGATTCCACCAATGCCGCCTATGCTTCAGGGTCATCCTCCAATGGTACATCCAATGAATCCTCATCCAGCTATGATGATAAATAAATCACCAATAAATATGCCAATAATGCCACGACCATTTATGAATGTACGAAAACAAGATGGAAAAATTGATGTTATTGGTATGAAGAAAATTTATTTGATATTTTTAAAAAAAAATTAAAATAAAATAATTTTTATTTTTCAAGGTGCTACTGATCAAACATCCCGTCGACAAGTATATGATGCACCAAATAGTTTTGAACATCCACCATTTTTAAATGGTCCACAATTGTATGTTTTTTAATGTTTTACTATATATAAAATTATCCTAATTGATAGTAGTTTTTTCTCCTTCAATGGTATATTATTATTATTATTATAGAAATTTTCTGCTATTTTTTTTAGTTTTGCTTTCTCATTATTTATTTATTCTTGTTTTTAATCTTTTTTTTATCTATTAAATTTGATAGTATATTGTAAATATTATGTTAAAAATTATTTAATTTATGACAAAATTAATTCTGTTATAACCTATGATATAAAAGTATCTGTAGAAATGTTAAAAATTCAGTGAAGCTAAGATGTTTGGATTTAAGTTTTTCCTAAAACTGTCAAAAATTATTTGTAACCTAGCTAAATTAGCAAGTATTACGGTAGCATGTCAGTCTAAAAGTTGAATGGTTCTAGGAGATATTTTTAATCTTAAATAGCAATAGATCTTTCATTAAAAAAAAAGATTAAGGTTTGTAGGTGTTATAGACTCGATGACTTATAAGCGGTCTAATTATGATGAAATCAGTGTTAAACTACTCTCTTTTTCTCAAGCGAATGTGTTACCAATTTGAAAGTTTTTTACTTTGTATTGTGAAAAAATTTGTAATACCATCTGTTGAGATGCTACATATTTCAGTATAAAATCCAACACGAGTTGAAAAGGCTTATTTTGTATTATATTTAGTTCTGGTGGACAACCTCCTAATGGCCAAACCGTCGGTGATCTCGTTACTCCACCACCAACATCAAATTGTCCTCCACCACCACATGGAACACCACCCGGTGGAAATCATCCTATACCAACACTTGGTGCACATCGATTACCTATGATGCCTCCACCACCTGGTATGCAATTTCGACCACAATTTGGTCATCCACATGGACCTGGTGCACCTCCATTCTTTCCTCATGGACCTGCTGCAGCTATACATGGTGAAAGGTAAAATTCATTTTTATTTATTTTTGATTGTATTCATTATTTACTTTAGACCGCCACAACCATACTTTTTACCACATCATCCACAACAACCCTGGGATAAGTAAGTTTGTTTTTTTTAACTATATAAAATATTTCAATTAAATTTTATTTATCAATAGACCTGGTGTACCTCCTGTACATGCTTTTCCACCTGGACATTTTCCACCTCAACCAACTTTACCAAGTAATACTGGCAATGGACGACCACCGTCTAGTCGAAGTCCAACACCTGAAGATCATTCATCACGTAGTTCAACACCAGAAGAAAATCGTCCAAGTGGAAATAGTGGTGATAATGAAAAATCATCAAAAGATGATCGATATAAAGAAAGATATAGGTATTCAGATGAAAAAATGTTTAATAAAAAGAAAACAAAGATACATTTTGTTTTTTTCAAGAGATGAACGTGAACATTATTCATCATCACGTCGTCGTTCATCACCAAAAGATCGTTCATCATCTTATCGTTCACGTCATCGAAGTGGTGATCATGAATATGAACGACCAAGAAGTGATCGAAAATCATCACGTGATCGAGATGATAAATATGAACGTTATTCACGAAAGTAATTTTTATAATTATTTTTATTTTATTTTTTTATTCTCTTATTTATCTTTAGACGACATCATCGAGAAGATAGTGGACGTCATCATCGAGGTGATGATGATTCATCACGTGGTCATCGTTCATCACGTCGTAGTCCAACAAAAAATTTCTCTTCACCACCAAAAACTCTTGGTACTAATAACAGTCAAGTTCCTTCAACAGAATCTCCTCAAACATTAGTTGAAAATGTTGAAACAACTGAAAATGATCAATCATCAAATACAATAACATCAACGACAAATATACCTGTTCCATCATCATCTTCACCGATTAGTCGATCACGTCGTGATGATTCAGAACGTTCTTCATCTCGTCATGGTCATCATAAAAAATCATCTAAACGATCACGACGTGATAGTGGAGATGAACGTAGTCATCATCGACGTTCAAAAGATAAATCTAGTAGTAAAAAAACGACAAATCAAATAGACACATCATCTGATGTTAAAGAACAAATAAATGAATAAAATATGTATTAATTTTTCCTTTTCTTTTTTTTTGTCGTGTAAATTTCTTTTTTTTTTTCTATTGTTATCTATCGATTTTTCTCTGAATATCTCGGAGAACAAAGGATTAAATACATATACGTATCAAATAGATATAATTGTTCTAGATTAAAATTATAATGGCCAGTCCACGTACTCGGTCGGTTCTTAAAAATCTTAAACTAAAAGATGATAATAATAATTGTTTCGAATGTGGAGCAGCAAATCCTCAATGGGTATCGGTTTCGTACGGTAAGAAATCAATAAATACAAAAAAAAAAGAAGAAGGAAAATAATGAGTAATAGACTGAAAAACATCTGTATATTTGTACTGGAAATATAGAAAAGTTTCGATATTAGATAGATCGAATCTATTTTGATGAATGTTTATGTATTCCTAGTCTACTTGAATTCTATACTTTACATTGTAAATTTATAATAAAATGAACAAATTTTAAAATACATACGTATATCAAAGAATAAATTTACATTTCATGTTCGTAGGTATTTTTATTTGTCTTGAATGTTCTGGTAAGCATCGTGGATTAGGCGTTCATTTATCATTTGTTCGATCAATTTCAATGGATAAATGGAAAGATATTGAAATAGAAAAAATGAAAGTTGGTGGAAATCGTAAAGCAAAAGAATTTTTTGCTAGTCAATCTGATTATAATTCAAATACGATGAGTTTGCAACAACGATATAATTCACGTGCTGCTGCACTTTATCGAGATAAAATAAATACAGAAGCGCAAGGTAAAACATGGTCAATCCATTCTTCACCAGCACAAAATCATACATCTCCCTATACATCTTCATCATCTTCCACAACTTATCCTGAAAAACCATCTAAAGTAAAAAGAAATACTTTTCAATTAAAAATAAATATTTACTTTTTCTATTTAAAATTATTTTAGCAAACTTCATCAGATTGGACAGAATTTAAATCATCTGAACAACAAAATGAAAGTTATAGTGGTTATCAAAATAGTAATTCTAATGAACAATATCATTCTTCTGGTCCTGGTAGTGGTAATCCAAAATATTGGGGTTTTGGAAATACAAATTATAGTACATCATCACAATATCAATCATCAAATCCTGATTCATTAACATCATCTATTTCAAATATGAGTGTTAATGCTGCTAAATGGGCAAATGTTGCTAAAGATTCTGTTTTTAAATTTTCTAAAACAGCAGCTAGTAAAGCGACTGAATTAACATCTAAAGTAGGTGAACAAGCAAAAGATGGAACATTATTAAATAATGTTCAATCAGGTGTGACAAGTATTGCATCAACAATGGGAAAACTTAGTACAAAAACATGGTCGGATATGACATCATTATGGTCAGGAAAAGAGTATCAATCAATCAATGGAAAAGAACAACAGTTATTTAATAATCAAGATTATTCGGATGCTGTAAAATTTTTACTAAATTCACTAATTAATCTCTAACTTAATTTTTTAGAATGATTGGCCATCCTCTTATCAACAATCATCATCATCAACGGGAACATTTGATGATAAATCCGGTTATCAGAATAGTACCACTAGTTTGCCAAATTATTTACAACAATCAAAATCAGATAATAGTATTTCAACACATGATCAGGATTCAAATCTTGAATCATGGTATAAGGTTGAACCAATTACAAAATCAATTAATGTTAATGATGAATCTACTTCTTCGAAAAAAAGTAATAATAAAAGTATATCTACTCCAACAAAATCAAAAGAAAAACCAGTAGCTAATCTCATCAATTTTGATGATGATGACAAATGGGCAATCGATGCTGGATGGGAATCAATCAATACCAAAGGAAAGAATTTATAATTTATTTATTCTCATTACAAATAGCTCATTTTTCTTTTATTATTATTATAAGTCAACTAATCTCCACTCATTTTTTTTCTTTTATATAACGTTCTTTTTTTTTTCTAAACATTCGTATAACAATTCCATACTAAACATTGTAATTGTTATTTTATGATATATTCATAAAACGTTTCTTTTCTCACATCTTGAAGCAATAAAATGGCAATACATTGATCTGATAATTATATTAAAATACAATATGTTCATAGTCTGCATATATATATATATATCATCATTATCATCATCATACGTCTTTTTTTGCGCAGTCAATTTATTACAGAAGTCAAAATGATGTTTTTCTTCTTATCATTTATAATTATTATTAATATTCTTAAAACGATAGAATGATACTAAATTATCAGCAGCTGCACTAGTTTACAGAGAAAGAAAAAAAACGAAGGATTTTTTGAAAAAACGCTTCGAATGATAAAGATATGCATGCATTACTTCAAAAATGATAGCAAAAAAAATGAATAGGAAAGGGTGTGTCACGGCTGGTATCAGTCCAGAATACCATATTATACATATTCTTCTCATTCTATCACGTAGATATTCATTCAACATAGATATACATCCACTGGCACATTCTATTCAATCATTTATACATAACAAGCATATGTATTTAGTTTAAAGAAAAAAAAAATCCCACTACTATAGATTACATTAATATATATGCGCATGTCCATTGATATGTAAAGTATGTGGACTAAATAAATATTTATATATATAGATCTATAAAATCGGTCGCCGAATTGGACGGAAAGAATGAAAGAAAAGTACAGGTGGACCACGTTTAGAAAATATTCTCTTTCATCGACTTTGCTTACGTATACACATATATATATATATATATGGTATCCCTCTCTTTGAATATTCAAGGCCATTTGTTTTTTTTTTCAAAATAACCTTCTTTATTGATTATTGATTTCTACGACTATATTGTACCGAGAGAAACGATAGTTACATTATAGAATAGAATAGAATAGAATAGAATATCCTCGAGTTAAATTCTGTCGTATTATTTATTTTATTATGATTGCATCAGATTTTTTGAATGTATAAAAACTTCGCATATTATTTCAATTTTCTTTAGAGTAATACATTTTTATCTAATAGTCGAATAGAGAATGGCCTGTCCTTATGCACGATTTATCGAACATGATAATGAACCATCAACAGCAACAGCTAAATTAACTTTAAATGGTTCAGTAAATAATGATGCTCTTGCTGAAATTCTTTCTTTAACTGGTTATGGTCCAACAAGTTCAGCTAAACCAGAATTAAAACGTTTACCATCAAGTGATGAATTAGTTAATTATGGTAATTATTTACAATTAAATAAACTCCTCGATTCTCAATTATTATTAAGTTCAAAACATGATCAAAATAAAAAAGCTGTTCATGATGAACATTTATTTATAATTATTCATCAATGTAAAATAAAAAAAATTATTTTTTTTTCTTTTTATAAATGAATATTTTATATTTATTTTTAATTAGCTTTTGAACTTTGGTTTAAACAAATTATTTGGGAAATTGATTCTCTTCGTCTTGTATTCGGTAATAAACATATTAATGAAACACATATGTTTGTATCAATAAATCGTCTTCAACGATGTGTTCAAATTTGGCATCTATTATGTGATCAAATAAGTATTTTAGAAACTATGACACCACTTGATTTTATGGAATTTCGTTCTTATTTATCCCCGGCGAGTGGTTTTCAAAGTTTACAATTTCGATTAATTGAAAATAAATTAGGTTTAACTGATAAAACAAGAGTTGTTTATAATCAGTTATCATATAAAAATGCTTTTCCAAGTACAAATGAACAAAAAGAATTAATTAATTCATTAGATGAACCAACATTACTTGTACTTATTGAAGTAAAAAATATTATTTTTAATTGAATAAATATTTTCATAATTATCTAATTTTTTAGCAATGGCTTGAACGAACACCGGGTCTTGAATCTTCAAATTTTAATTTTTGTGAAAAATATAAACAATCTGTTGCTCAATATATAAATTTTCTTCAAACAAATGCTGAAGTATACAACAAGTAGTTTTTTTTTGATTATAATAATTGAAAATTTTTCAGAATGAACCAAATCCAACAGCACATGATGCAGCTTTAGATGATGTTAAGAAAACAGCTGATACATTTCGGTCATTTATGGATGAAAAATTTCATCAACAATTAGTAGCACGAGGTGAACGACGTATGAGTCATCGAGCTTTACATGGTGCTCTTATGATTATGCTTTATCGAGAACAACCACGTTTTCAAGTTAGTTGTTAATTTATATATGTTAAATAATTAGAAAAAAAATTTATTTTATTAGGGTCCTTATCAAGTTTTATCATTATTGATGGATGTTGATGCACTTATTACTAAATGGCGATGTAAAAATTATTTATTTTAATAAATTTTTCTATTGAAAAAAAAAAATAACATTTTCTTTTTAAGATAATCATCTAATACTTGTTCAACGACAAATTGGTAATAAACAAGGTACAGGTGGTTCAGCTGGTTATAGTTATTTACGATCAACTTGCAGGTTTATATTAAATTTAATATTTATTATAAAAATTATTTCTACTTTTTTTTAGTGATCGTTATAAAATTTTTATTGATTTATTTAATCTTGCATCATTTCTTATACCTCGAGAATTTATACCGAAATTAACTGATGAAATGAAAATATGTTTATCTGTAGCTAGTGTGAATGAAACAATAGATGAAGAGCAACAATATCAAACAATACAAAAAAATGTTAAAGAAAATGGTTCAATATCTGAAGATACATTTCATTCAGTAACAAATTAATTAATTTTTAATTAAAACCAGAAAAAAAACAGAAAAAAATTTTTTTTTCATCCGATTTTCCATTGTCTGTTTGTTTTTGAAGATGCACTAAATATCAATTTTTTTGTTTTATTAAGCATCTCTTCTTTGTTTTTTTTTTTTCATTTGTGTAATTCCTTTTTACTTTTACTCTTTATGAATAAAAAAAAGAGCACTTATTTTCATTCAGTATAATAATAAAAAAAAATTATTTAGTGATACATCATTTACAAAATAGGGTCATATAAGAATGAAAAGCAACAAGAAAGTTAATGGGTATGCGTATAAATGACGACGTAATATATCGTCATCTGCATTATTATCTCATTGTTTGACTTCTTTCATTTTCATTATTTATCTATGGCTTCACATGACTAACGAATAGTATAGATAACTTGTGTTCGAATATTCTCAGCTCTATTCATAGAAATAGAAAATATTCTTGTATATTTTACATTTAACATATGTTTTTTTTTCTTCAAATAAATTGTTTTCATCAGTAACTAAAATATTCATTTTTGATTTGGTTTCTAGATAATATTTGCAATCTAACTTTTTATTTTAAAGATCATCATAACCGAATATGAACATCTATCCATATGAATAATGGCAATAATCTAATTTTTATCGATTTTATTCAGTATGACGAACTAAGTCATAAATTAGTCTAAATAGTACAATCAAATAATTCAGTTGCTGCTGATTTCTTTTTCGTATGTACTGATATATTATACTTTATAAACCATTTAGAATGAAATCATTTTTCATGGTGTTTGCGCTTCATTTGAATTATTTGATCGTACTATTTGTACTGGTTCATAATTTAATTCTTAATAATGACTCTATAGATAGTCGAAACATCGAATTTTTTACTGAATAACTTAAAACTATTGTCACTATGTGTATTTTATTATGTATGTAAATCAAAGTGATTGTCTAAACATTAAGAAATTCAAATTTTTAACATGAACATATGCGAAGGTTTTCTTATTTGAATATATATACTAAAGGTGCAGTGGCGGATCCAGAGTAGTTACTAGGGGTTGTGGAAGGAAGGTGCGGTACAGTGAAGCACGCATTTTCAAGGGGGGTGCGGAGGGTCAAAAATAATTATTTATGCCAACAGAAATGAATATTTTTCGCTCAAGGGAGGTGCGGCAGCACCCTCCGCACCCCCCTGGATCTGCCCCTGTGAAGGTTTGCATATGTCAAAAAAGTTAGTTTCACAAGCGTGTTCATATTCATTTGGTTTCAAATGCATGCCAGTCGTCCAAAAGTGTAACCTTAATGTGTTTTTTTCGCAATACTTTTACTGTCATATTTAAAGCGATAATTGATAGATATGTTATCATCTGAAAACGAAATGTGTTAATCGACTTTTTTTTGTAACGATAATATTCATTAACTATTTTAAACATTTAAATGACCAATCATAAAAAATATGAGTCTGCTAAGAAAGATAATTTTTAACTTTAAAAATTTTGCTCGTTTATATTATTTCAATTGACTTTATTTTCTAGACATACGTGCATACATATAAAAATGACATCTTTATCACTCTCATATACATGGACAAATTGTATATTTTTTTTAAATTTAAACTAGAAGATTACAGATATTGAAGGAGTAATCAAATATTCAATATAAATGAAAGTTTAATTTTCATTTTGTCGAATATTTTTGTATCGGCTTAAAAAAATAAATGTAAATCAAATGTCACATCCATATTCAGCTTGACGAGACTCAATTGTAATCATGAAAGTACACTTAAGACTATACAACCGCATTGTTTTTGTTAAATCTTTGAGTTAGTAATTCGTTTGAATTGAAGATATCACAGTTTATACCGATAGTTTCCTTTCAAAATAAATAATGAAATTATTGAATGTTATATGGATACAGAATAACATAGTTTTAGTTTGACAAAACTATGCAAATGAATTATTTTGCCTTGAAAAGATCGGTTACTTATTTTAGTATTCTTTCCGGGCGGTAAAAGATATGAAAACGTGTCAAATTGTCGATTTTTGTCTTATATATGTATTTGTCTTAATACCCTAGGTTTATATAAGTAATGAAAATTTCTAGATAAAGTCGCAGATAATGAAATATCCATGTCAGTTATAATCGTACACATGATCTTTATCGACTATCTTGTGTTTTCCAACTGTATGTCACGTCTTCTATATTTTACTCTTCTTCCGATTATTCTTTTATTCGTAAAGCCACATATGCATTGTATTTGTTGTTGTCAAATACTACCATTACCATTCTTGATTTAATTACGTTTTTTATTAATGTCCGTGAAAGTAGATGGTAAAAAGAAGAAAGTGTTAAAGAACAGCAGTAAAACTATAATTATCACATTTAGCTAAATCAAGTACGTATTTATATTCAGAATGAAACGAGATATTTTTTACGTTTAAATTTTTTAAACTGCGGCAGAGTAGTTAGTCTGTTAAATAGCTTTATAGATCAGTTAATGGATAAGGAGAGATATCAATTTATCTGTATATTATTTATTAATCTGATAAGAGTCGGAGACGTCGACAAAAAGTAGATATGTAATACATGAAAAGCTCGAATAGTAAGTAAGAAAAAGAAAATTCGCCAAAACCTATACAAATGTAGTGTAAAACAACATCAAGTCTCAGTAATGTAGTTGAGTTGGTATAAGAATGATAAACGAGTTTATTCATTATCGTTTTTGCTTGTAAAAGTCAGTTGTTCGAAAAGGGTAATGGCTAAGTTTTTAAACTATCTGTATTTTGATTGTTGTGAAAATTAAAAAACTACAAAGTTTATTAAAATTCAACTAATTACCGAGTTTGGTCTAAATAAATAAAACATTGTATGAAGATCAAAAAATGGATTGTGTTGGCTCGATCTTGATATTTTCATTTTTGCTTTCAGTTCGACTATTTTTTGATCTTCGATACTTGAGATCACGTCAACAGAAAATACAAGCTTTCAATACGTACGGTTTAGTAGGTAAACTCGCGAAAGACTACATAAATGTTTTGGTTCACAGTGTACTAATTATTTTAAAAGAGTTTTTTATACTGGTTCTTTTAATACACTTTATTCTTTTGTCCAAAATCTCGAATTAATATTGATATTTTTCTTTTTTATTCATATAATGAAACAAATTCATCATATGATTATTGGTCAGCAAGTTATAATAGTATATGTAATGATATGATCTATAAAAAATGTCGATGGGGTTTTTCAAAATTTAATTTAACAATATTTGAAATCTATGAAAAAGAATTTAATATTGTATCAATAGAATTTATTATTGAACAATATGGAAATAATTATATGATACCAAAAAAATATGATTATGCCGAATCATTGAAATTTTTACCAAATTTAATTCGAAAATAAAATAATCAAACAATGAGTAATACATTAAAAGCAAAATAAAATAGTGCATAAGTCACGCGACACTTTTTTTTATTGCCAAGAATTATTGATAGAAACAAGATACAGACTAGCAGTTTCCACTATTCAAAAGATCAATGTTTCAATTATCGACCTATATAATATTCATTAGAACAAAATATACTGTCTCATAGAAACTTTTCAATTGATATTGATTTTTTTTGTATATTTTTATAAATTCTCACAATAATCTTGTTTCAAATCACTCATTTCTTGATATAAAATTATCACTTTATGCGCTAATTCAGTGACCTCGTTTTTCAAATCAATCTTCGAAAAATAAGTGATTTAAGATACATTATAGCGGAATTTGAGACAGGTTCATTGTAGAAAATTTATAGAAATACATAAAAAAGCAATGTCAATTAAAAAACTTCCATAGAAAAGCACTCTTCGTCTTACAAGAGAAGCTTTTTAAATGCCTTATTCTGTTTGAGTTTTTACTCATCTGTACATCTCAATGAAGTATGAAAACGTCTAAGACAACTCAGGCTGAATATTGATCTTTTACTTTTGATTTTGATTTTTGTTGTATCAGAAGTCGATACTGGAAGCGCCAGCTCGAAAATCAAACGTCAAAGGACATTATTTCAAGGAGATAACAGCATAGCCTGAGCTGTTTAAGGCTTAAATAATGTGGAATAGTTGAGATACTTTCTTTGTTAGCGAGTATAATATAGATCGACAGTCTGAACAACACTCTATCTAATGGTAAAAACCGCAAGTCTATATCTCGTTCCTATCAACGTTATTCACAATACAAAAATGCTGGATATCCTGTGAAATACGCCATATATGGTACTGCTCAAAATGATAGGCACAAACTCTTTTTATTATTTATTCATTTGGAATAATTTGTATACGTGAATATATATATTTCAGTATGATCTTTTCCATAGTAAAAATTTGAAATTCGAAATGATCAAATCTAATAGCGCGTCATTGGAAAAATCACACAAGTTACTCTAAATAGAAAAACAAAAAAAGTTTGCCATAAAAATTATAACTAGTATTGTATAGAGGTATATTCACCGAATCTCAATCCCATCGCACAAAGGTTGTCTCAGACTTTTTTTTTGCAAAGATAGACTCAAAATACTAGTAGCACTAAAATCTCAAAATTTGAATTTTTTGCGACTTTGTTTTACAGATTGATGCGTTTCTCTCTACGAAATCGATATATAAAATAATATACAATATCATATTCGGATTTCTCTTCAATTGATAATTTAGCAATGATTGTTTATTAAGCAAAACAATTAAACATTATTTAATAATGAGGTTGAAGGGATCATATAATAATGTATTAATTTTTTTCAAAAATAATTTTAATAGTATACTTTCCAGAAAATATCATGATCATGCTCATTTCCATCTTGTCACATCATTTTTAATTATGCTTTGAATTTCCCTTTGCACATCTATATCATTGTTTAAATAATTTAAATTTGGCAGTATGGTGAAAGAATATTGATTATCATCAAAGTTTATTATCGTTTTCAAGACCAATGTTTATGAAATAATCGGAAGTTCAGTAGTGAAAATAAAAACTCCAATAAAATTGAAAACTTCATCTCTGATAGAAAAAATGATGCATATGTTGGATATCAATAATCTGTAATAGTTAGATAAAAACGTAGAGAAGATAATGTTCTATATTAAAAGTAAATGTTCGAGATACTATGTCTTGAGTAGGGGTGGGAAGTTACCGTTACCGTGCGGTAACAGATAACGGTAACTCTTAATGAAAAGCACCTACTACTGCAAATTACGAACCCTTAGCCCGAAATGACAAAATTTCATGACGCTACTAGAAATGTAATCAGAGCTCACAAATGTAAAATACGAGAAAACTTGCTCACTATATGTTTATAATAGAAGCAACCATAACCAATCAAAGACTATACATGAGGAGTAAATTTAATCAATCTTGTAACTTGCTTATTACACGGATACCCGTGAGAGATTCTATGAGGACTTTGTAGAGTTCCTTTGATAAGCCCAAATTGACCCGAACGACCATATATTCCATCCGTGTCTTCATGTGGAAAAATCGTCTCTAAATCGGATTGGCTGATGCTTTTTCCGGCAATAGCCAATTAGATTGCAGGAAATTGAAAATCACTTATTACACGGACAACCGTGTGAGATTCTATGAGGACTTTTATACAGCACCCTTGATAACCCCATATTGGCCCGAACAACCTTATGTTGCATCCGTATCTAGATGGGGAGAAAACGCCTGGAAGTATGATTAGATGATAACTCTTTTGTTGCAATTTGTTACAAAAGAGTTATCAACGAATCAAATTTCGATGCGTTTCTCACTGTATGCTGAAAATTTTCGATTATCCGTTACCGCTACGGAGTAACGTAACTGAGCGGTAACGGTAATTTCCCATCTCTAGTTGGAAGTGAATGGAATTTTTATATCCAGTCTGATCTGATCCAGTTGAAATCTGATCAATTCATTTCTGACGCATGTCGGTGCAGTTAGCAGCAGATTCGACTTATTTCCCTGTGTCTTATAGAAGTCAACGTGCTCTATCTAATGGTGTACTCAGATCGTTGATGATTCATAGTATGCCTTTCAGATTTCCTCAAGTGCCATCTATCAGTCCAGAAATCATACTTTAACCTATCGAAGATCTGAGTATACGAATGGATAAAGGATGTCGAGCTGTATAAGACACAGATAATATTAGCAAATGTTTGCTGATAAAAATCGAATCTACTGCTAACTTTATTGACGCTTAATATTAATGATAACTTTAATGTTTAATAGACATTTTTTGATGAGATAATACATTTTGAAAGCTTTATAAACGCCGAAAGTATCTTTAAAATCTGAGAAAACTTTTATACGATGTAGTCGAGATCTTATGAAAATACTCTATATATAAAATGAGGATTCAATCATTTCACAAGCTTTGTTTTTGTTTAAAAAAAAAACTATACAAAAAATTAATTTGCTTAAGAGAATTAAAGTAAAAATTATATAATGAAATATTTTGAATAACAATTTATTCGAATATTTTCCACCATTTTATCCAAGAAATCATATACAAAATATTTTAAAAAATAAAAAAAAAGAATAAACTCGAATTTATGTTGCAGTTGTAGGAGTAATTTGAGGTAATTTAGGTACACTTGTTATGCTTGTATTACTTCTTGTATCAGATAAGCTTTCATTTTGTGTTGTATCACCTGTTTGTGTTAGAAAAACATTATTTGTATTATCCTGATTAATATCAATTTGGTGATTATCTTTATCTGAATGAGTTCTATATGAAAAAAGAATAAATAAATAAGATATTTAAAAATTTTAATTATATTTAATATTACTCATTCATAGATGAATCTATTGTATTCGATTTTCTTGTATTCATTTGTATAAATAATGTTCGAAGTACTTGCTCTTTTTGTTCCCATGTTAAATCAGCAATATCAACTTCAGGACCAAGATTTGTCCTATGAATAAAATAAATATTTCTAGAATTTCTATCGACATAGTCGAGTTGTTTTCGTATAGAATAGATTAATATTAGTTGAAAAAGAAAAGTAAGTTTGTTAGGAAAAAATAATATTGCCTAGAGGGAAGTTGGAACAGTTTTTCTTCAGAAAAGAAATGAAACATGACATGCTAAAAATCTCTTCTAAAAAACTTAACTATTGATTAAACTTTCTTAGTCAATTTTTTTTTGTTGCATCATAGATGGAACTGATTGATCTGATTCAATGTAGATTTTGAAATAACTAATGTATTGATCCAAATCGATCTACCAGATAACAATGTTTTTTGTGTAATTTTTCGAAAATAAATTACAATAGAATATTTTCCAACGATCGGTAGTGCAAGGGAAATATCGATGTTTCACCGATGGACCGGTTTCATGTACGGCTCGTATAAGAGATAAACACATTAAATTTTTATCTCTATGGCCAAACTTTACAAGTACGGTTAAATAGTAAGATATAAAAAAAGATGATCTTTTTTCTATTTCTAACTTAATACAAAACATTAGAATCGTGTAGAACAATTCACTCGTAAAAGTTTTAGACTGTTGGATAGTTATTTCTTTGTAATCTTCTATCAAAGCAGGGATAGACGATTTTAATACGGTTTTAATTTTAACTTTAGATTTTTTGAAGTTGCTATTTCATTCTTGATATTTTCCGTTTTCATTAGATACCTTACGAAGTCAATAGGATTTAAATCGAATTTGTGTGAAAAAGAAAAGTGTTAACTTTGAGTTATATGAAATAAGAAATTTACCATTTTGTTGCTTCTTCTAAATCATGAAAAACACTATTTGTACTATATCCATGAAATGTTTCATTAAATGTTCTTATTTTTGGATAATCTCCTTGTCCATGATGAGCATTTAACATTCGATTTTGATAGGCATTAAATGCATCTCTACGATATTGTAAACGATTTAAAGAAATTTGTTTTTTAACATGTTGTAAAGCATCTAAAAAGAATGTTTCTAATTCTGTACGTTGTTCAATAATAATTTTAGCTAATTTTTTTATTTTATTCATTTCTTTTGTTTTTAATTCTAATGAACGTTGTATTTTTATTATTTCATTACGTGATGATTCATGTTCAATACGTGATTGTTCAATAAGATTTTTTCGTTCAATATCAAATTCTTGTATAAATTGTGTTAATGATGTTTCTAATAACTGAATTTTTTCTTTTAACTAATATTTAAAAAAATAAATAAATAAATAAATAAATAAAAATTTAAGTTTTAATTTATACTTCTCTAATAATATTATTTTGTTTTTGTATTTGTTCAATTTTTTCTTTTATTAATATTTCATTTAATTCTTTATCATTATCTGTTCTTGCTATTAAATTTGTTAATTGTTCTTTTGTTTTTTGTAATTCATCTAATTCTTGTTTATATATACGTAAAGATTCTATGAGATTAATATTTTCGTGATAGACATTTCGACTTGTTTCACCTAAACTTCTGAAAAAGAAATTTTGAAAAAAAAAAATTCTTTTTAAATATTTGATAATTTACTTTATTGCTTCATCTTGTGCACGTGTAGATATTTCTTCAATTTTTTTATTTGATTCTTGTTGTAAACGCATTTTTTCTTCAAAAAATTTTTGTTCTAATTTTTCTAATGTTCCTTTATGTTCACGTTCATTTGCAATCATTGCTTCTTTAATCTATAAAAATAAATTAAATAATAAAAATAAGAATAAATAAATAAATAAATAAATTTACATCTTCAAGTTCTTTTTGCATTTGTGCTTTTTTCTTTCGAAATTCTTTTACTTGATTAAGTTCATGACGAATTATTTCTAATTCACTTTCTTTTCGAGATAATTTATCATCTAATTGACGTTTTTGTCGACTAAAATCAGCAATCTAAAGAAAAAAAAAAAAAGATTATTATTATTATCATATTTATTTTATACATTAACTTATACATACTAATTCATCTTTATCTTTTCGATGTCCCATTTTAAGATTTTTAACATGTTGTTGTAATCTATCTATCTATAATTAATTAAAAAACATAGGATTAATTATTATCTTTATAAAGATAATAATTATATTTACTTCCGCATCTTTATCAGCATCTTGTTTTTTAAGAAAAGTTACGACATCAATTGTATCTTTTTCTGTTTGACGCATATGATCACGCATTGTTTCATTTTCATTAGCTAATGTACCAGCTATATCTCTATTTTGATAAACAAATATATATATATATATATATAATAAACAAGATTTTTTTTTTCAAAACCGATAATGTTTTCGTGATACATCCATTATATTAAGTCGAGCTTCCCATAAATTTGAATTATGAATACCCATTTTAATAGCTGATTCTTCTTTTTCTTGAGTTTTTTTACTATACAAAAAAAAATAAAATAAGATTTATTTTTTACTAATATAATTAATTATGAAAATTTTACCTTTTTTTTCCTTTTTTTCCTTTACCACCTTTACCACCTTTTTTTCCTTTTCCTTTTTTCGGCATTGTTGAAAATCTAGAAAGAAAAACTAAAATAAAATACCTAAAATTTAATTTTGAATTCGATTGCCATTTTCAATTGATTTATTTATAAAAGGTTCAGCAACAACCTCTTTCTATTAACATATATATATATATTATAGTCACTAGATGTCAGCTGATGCTGATTAAATAAAAATGAGTGAATCTTTATTGATTAAATTCGATAGTGACATTCTTTTTCAATGAATTTTAATTTTAATTTTTTGCTCTAAGAACTTTAAAAAAGCAAGTCAATTAAAATATTTCATATTTAAAGTTTGGTAGTCGAGACGACTTGTTAAACACACTCACACATACAGTAGTTTTGCTTGCATGTTATTATAAAATTGTTTCAAGTAATCGGCTTTACTCTTTTTTCTTTTTTGTTTTCCTTTATGTGATTCAATAAAAATAAGTTGTTGATGATTTAAGTAAAGACAAAAACGTTTCTCTTTCTCTCTCTCTCGCTCTTCGTTTTCAAGAAACAGTTATTAAACGAAAAGTTCTCGTGGTCGTGTTATTTTGTTAAGTGCTTATACTATTAACGCGTGTCTATCGAATGAAGAATAAATCGTCGAAACGGTCAATTTTGAATAAAAATTCTCAAAATTATTCTTCATATCATACACAATCAAGACGTTTATCAATATCATTAACATCAATTATTGATGGTCAAACATTATCATCAAATAAAGTTGATTTAGGCACAGGAACTGTTCATTTAGATTCTCATATACCATGTTTAAAAGCAAATTTAACATTAAAAAGTCAGAAAGCACTTAAACGTGATTTACTTCGTTGTAGTGATCAACGACCATCACTTCTTGGTTCACATACATTACAACCACCACGTGTTCATCATCCATCTCAACAAATTCATACAATAAATTCATCAAATAATTATCAACAAACACCACGTCGACATTCATTATCAGTACATCCACGTTCATTTTATGCTACAATTGATCGTATAGGACCATGGCCTGATATATCAATAAGTCGTTTACGTTCGGATGGAAATGAATTATTACGTCCATTAAAAAATTTTCGTAATTCAAAAAATCCTCGTGTTTTTTCACCAAAATATTATGCTGGTTTAAATGAAACTACAAGTAAATTTAAATTTTATTCATCAACACGAACATATATTGATGAATATCGAAAACAAAAAGGTTATTTACTTGGTTCACGTACAACAACAACAACAATACAAAATCCATCTCAATCATTATCAACATCAGTACAATTTCAACAATCTGATGATGATCAACTTTCTGCTGTTGGTACATTTAGTAGTACTACTGCTGCTCCTGCTGATCTTAATAATGGTTTAGTTGGAGATCGAATGGTTTTATCAACTACTGATTTATCATTACCACAAAATGGTCATTCAAGATCAACAAATGATTTATTTGATTATGTTTATACACCACCATCAATACCATCTGTAACAAAAATTTTTAATGAACCACATCATGTGAATAGTTTTCCAACAATACATATGCGTAATGGTCATCTTCGACCAACTCGTCATCCACCTCATCATGCTATTATTGCTCAACAATCACAACATCAACAAGGTATTACATTACCATCGTTAACAACTTCATCACTTCATTATATGACTAGTATGAATTCAGTTGAAAAAGCTTATTCAACTAATAAAAAACCACCTATACAAAATCAATCGAAATTCATTTTTATTGATGGACGACAAAAGAAAAAGTAAATTTCTTTCTTTCTTTCCGTCTTTGAGAAATATATTTTCTTTTAAAATAAATATAGGATCTCACAACGTATTAATAGTGAGGGTGAGGTATGATTATAAAAGATGATTTATAGCTACTATTATTCATTAAAACTATATCTTATTTCTTTTCCGAATATTTTTACAGATTGGATCTCGTTCACATGATTATTCTGAACTTCAAGCTACCGGTAATCCAGTAGGAACAATTACACAACGTTCGACAGCAGTAGTAGTTTATCAATTACCTAATCGATCACGACCAATTATTACTAGTCAAAGTGATATTGGACCATTGAGTTAGATTGAAAACATTTTTTTTTTTATGAAATTATTATTTATTAATTAAAATATAATGATGATATTATGTTAGTTAAAGATACATTTTTTTCTTTCAAAGAAAATATAGATGAAAATTTTGGTTTTTATAACAAAACAAATGCATTACTCGGTATGAATAAATAGGTTTATAATATTAATAACTCATGGCAGTTGTACGACTGTATTACAACCAAAGCAAATGAAAGGGCAAATATGGCTTCATTTGCGCTTTTGTATACTACTCATATAAATGTTATTAGTTGTCGGTATATTAAATATAATTCATTGCCAGAAATACTGATGATATTAATGTAGACATGGAATAGATAGTATAGTGTTAATTCATTGTGTAAGAATCATAATGCAAGAATTTTTGTATAAAGTTTTTTAATAACATTTTCTTAAGAAATTTATTTTATTTTATATGAAAAAAAGAAATAAGCAAAAAAAAATTATTGTAGAGATTCTGAATTCTCACAATATTTGTGAACAGGTAATATAAAGAAATAGTAAAGTCGTAAAAGTAGGATATGTTTTTGTTTTGAATATCCTGTATGTTACTAATTGAAAAAATATCGATTGGTTTCTTTAATATGAATATGTCTATTCTTTTGTATATAGATGGGAACAGAACGATGTCGCGAGACGACAGTACATTTTTTTTTCCTATTCTCCCGTTTTATTACTATTCTATTGGTCAATTATTTTGACGTGAATAAAAAAAAATGGGTAAAGAAAGAACAAAAAACAATAAACAATAAATAACATTTATTCGTTCCTTCTTTTCGTCTTGTTTATCCGAGTGTATTCAAACATCTGTCATCGTTTGTTATATTTTTTATTATCTTCTAGTCTAATCATATAAACGAATCGTCAAAAGAGAGATATTATTCAACATGGATTTACCATCCATTAATTTAATAACATCAGCACCACTCAATGATGGTTTGTATTATTAAAAAAATTCTTTCTTTTTTCTTTTTTAATTTATATGTATTGATTTTATTTTAAAGTTATACGTGAATTGCCTGTATTATCATTGGCTAATCCAGGTATGGAACGTATTGTTGATAGTAGTACAGCTGAATATACATCCATGTTACTTAATTGTCGTGATGGTTCATTGGCACAACAACTTGCACATAAACTTTCAATTGTTGCCAATACAGCTACATCAATGTAGAAAAATTTTTTTTTTATATACATTTAATAAAAAAAAAAATAATCTTTTATATTTAGTACACTCCGTCATCCGTCAGATTCAACACCAGTATCAGTACATTCATTACCTCCACTTTTACAAACTACAACACAATATAATCCAAATATTTTTAATGGTATTAAAAAATAGATTTTTTATTGAAAATTTTTTAATATTGATCTATTAAGGTATTTGTCATCCTCCATCATCATTTTCACGTCCTTTTTCGTATGTATATATATATTTAATATTATTTCATATACAATTTTTTTTATTCTATTTAGATCACCAACTAATCCTTATCCTCATTATTCAAATCATCATTTTCCACAACAAATAAGTCCAAGTAACAGTGGATATACTCAAACAGCATCATCATCATCTTCATCATCATCACGTAAGTTAGAAAAAAAAAATTGATTAAGCGGGAAATTATTTAATATAATAATTTTTTTTAGCTTATATTTCACGTAGTTTTATGCCAACAACAATAACAAATCAAACACCTGATTGTCAATCAATACCTTATCCTCAAACATCACCACTTACTCCTGTTTCTCATCGTCCAACACGACCAACAGCTGTTGTACCACCATTACCTAAAGATCCCATTATATCATCACCAATGAGTTCATTACCATCTACATCATCGATGACACCATTATCATCATCATCATCATCAAATCATCAACAACAAATTTCACCACAAAAATCATCAAATTATCTAAAACAAGTAAAATAAATAGCTAACATAACTTACAAATTTATTTCTTAAATAAATCATTCATTATCTAACGGATAAATTATACCAGGAAAGAAAATATATTCACATATATCTTTTTCCTCTTTCTACACTTTTGAATATTATATCGTTTAAACCGTTAGGAAAAGAAATAGATGATATATATATTTCATTTCTTTTCTATATAGACCGATATATTACAATCAAATGAAATCACCAATAAAAATTTACAACCAATAATAAATAATAATAATATAAATGAACTTATGACAAAAAAACAAAGTATAAAATAGAAATAATTGTAAAGAAAATTTTTTATTTAAATTATATTTAGATCCAATTGTACAACAAGAACAACCACAAACACATCAACCAGTAGAAAAAATACGAATTAATCTTCATAAATTACAACATGAAGATTCAGGTAAACTTATTAATTTAGATTTAATCATTCAATTCAAATAGTTTCGAAATAGATTGATTTTTTAATTATCCAAAATTTATAAACATAAAGAAAAAAAAAATATCTACTATTACATCACAAATCTAGTAAAACGGTCATAGCTCTTAAAGAAGGACGTATGGATCGTAATCTTTTTGGGTTTTTTTTCTAGTCCTATGAGCTTCTACTAAGCATATACCAAATTTGAATCTCAATTTCATCCGTTTCTATTCTTATTACTCTTCATTGAATATCCAGTATGAATAAAATATTATTTAATTATTTGAAATATTTTCTTTATAAATGACATCAGATTTTTTGATATATTCTTATTTTAGTATCAATAAAAAATGTTTCACCATCGAAACAACGTCCAATAAAAGCAAATATTCCTCAACAATTAGATCATTTACCAGCTGATTTTACACCAGATTTAATAAAAGAATTATTACAAGATGGTTATTCTCTTGATAATATTTCAGGTGAACGTTCACTTCGACAACGTCGTACAGCTATTAATAATAATAATACAACTTCACTTAATAATTCTCCAAAGAAAAAACGTATTCGAAGTTTATCAACTGAAGATGATGAAGATGACAATGATAATAATAATAATAATAATAATAATAATGATGATGATATAAATGATTTTGATAATGATGAAGAACATCAACCATTAAAAAAACGTATTCGTCGTACAAATGATAATTCACTTAATAATAATTCCATTGATGTAATGAGTGCATTAAATAAAAAAACACGTGATCGTTTAGCACGTAAAGCATTAGATATTGATGCTGATCCACAAGAAAATACATCATATCAACGTTTTATACAATTATTAGATATATTTAATGATGATTATGAACGTCATCATGAACAATTAGAACAAACACCTGATGATCATTATCTTGATTTATTATTATCTGATCATACATTAGATGAAATGGCAATATTATCTGAAAAATTAAAACTTTCA